>JAJEKV010000070.1:6249310-6429333 GCA_021234155.1 Isoetes taiwanensis | reverse complement strand
TTTTTGTACCTTCGTTCAGTTACATGTGTACTGGGTTTACGTTTGGAGGCCAAAGCACGTGATGCAACCTAACTGATAACTAGGTGGACCATTTCTAAGCATGCATGGGGAGCCATGAAAACTTGAAATACTTGAGTTTGATCTATTGGCCAACTTAGGAGTGATCCCAAACAATTTTCTTTGCGCAAAGAGCTCCTAGACTTTTAATTACCAAAACTAGGAGGAGATTAAATCAAACCCCATTCAGCTGATTTCTCACGCCTCTTGTTTTCAAGCTGACTGCTGGAAAGCCATGTCCCAAGTGCAGCGGACCAAAGCGGAGCCTCCATAGCGTAAACCCCTACAATAGCACGGCAGGCCACGGGGTTTCGTTTGGAGGCTATACTAGCAGTTGGACCCGGGATCTTGCATAATGTCATGAGGTAGTGGGAGAGTTGGCCTTGAGGAAAGGCGAACCTAAAACCTTCCAGAAGTAGTTTGACCCAAAATGTGTCCTCTACACGGAAGGTCACAATATGGTGAGGCAACATCCCTGAGCTGTGATGCGACTCACGCCCAGCAGGCTGGTATCGACATTACCACGGAGACCAAGTTTAGTGGGCAGAAGACCACTGCTCGAGGCGCCCGGTAGCTCATGTCCAACGTTGGCCCAGGTAGATTGGCCTTAGCGGAGGTGCGAGGCATCTTGCCATGTAGAGGGTTAAATTGTTTCTTTTCTTTGCAAAACTGGCCAGTATAACTTAGTCCCTAGAGGGTAATTTCAACTACATTTTTTTTAGACTGACATGGCAAGTCAAATCCCATTAGGAGCCTTTGTATGCTTTGCCCGGTGACAAAACACTTGGGTTTCTACACGCGGTCCCTTTGCGGGACGCTGCGGTTTGACATATTTCTCGGGGCCGGATCTTGAATTTTTGAATATACTCGAAGCAAGTTACTTGGGCCGGAGGAATTCAGCGAGTGAGGATAGAAGCCGGACTCGGGAAGGCATGCATTGGCATTTGCCCTCAGGAGGAGTAGGAAAGCACGCCTCGGTAAATCCAAATCCCCATTTAAATAGGTTTTACAGCCCAGCTGCTTGTTTTCAAGCTGCGGCTCTCAACCATGTCTCAAGTGCAAGAGATAAAACTCAACACTCCATAAGCGTAAACCCTACAATAACCTGTAGCGCACAAGGTTTTCACGTTTTGGAGGCCATACTGAATCAGATTGGACCCGGGATCTTGCACAATGTCATGAGGTAGTGGGAGGCGTTGGCCTTGAGGCAGACCCTAAAACCTTCGAGGCGATTCGGCCAGGTCCTCTCTAGAAGGTCCTTGGCCACCCGAGGGCGGACAGCTCTCCCACCCAGGCGTGGTCGGCCTGCATAGCGAACTTCGAAACATACCGACGTACCACGGAGACCAAGTTTAGGTGATGGGCAGAGGAGCCACCCATGCTCGAGGAAAGCGCCAAAGTAGCTCATGTCAACCGTTAAGTAGTAGATTGGCCTTGGGGGAGGTCACCGAGAATCTTTGCCATGTAGAGGTTCGTGCTTCTTTTGCTGCAAAAATGAGTGACGTAACTTGGTCTCTAGGGTAATTTCGTTGTTTAAGAGCGACATGGCTGATCAAATCTCCGATAGAACCTTTGTACTGCGACGACAAAACACTTGGGTTTCACGATTACCATTTGCGGGACACTTTCTTGGTTTGATATGTTCTCGGGGTAGTCTTGAATTTATTTGAACCTGCTTTCGAAGCAAGTTACTTGAATGGAGAATTCAGTCCGGATAGGAAGCGGGCTGGGAAGGGAGGCATTGGCATTGCCCTCGGAGGAACAGCGGTAGGAAAAGCTTGCCTCGGTAAATCCAAACCCCACATTTAAGTGAGTTTCTATTGCTTCTTGTTTCCAGCTATGACTTCGACCATATCTGAGTCTGGCCCGAATAGGCTTCGACCTCCATAGCAGTAAACCCTACAATAACCCTAGCAGTACACGAGGTTTCGTTTTGGGGCTCAAAACATCAATTAAAACTTCTTTATTAACTAGGTGGACCATTTCTAAACATGCATGGAGAGCCATGAGCGAAATAACGAGTTTGATCTATTGGCCAGCAGTGATCCCAAACAATTTTGCTACTGCCTAAAAACAGCTCTAGACTTTTAATTGCAAAACTAGGAGAATTAAATCCAAACCCATTACAGCGGTTTTCTCTTGCCTGCGTGTTTTCAAGCCTTGTTGCTCGACCATGTCCCAAGTGCAGCGGACCAAAGCCCGACCTCCCATGGCGTGAGCCTGGCTGGCAAGGGCCCGGGGTTTCACGTTTGTTACCAACTACCCTAGCTTGAGATTGGACCAGGAGCTTGCATAATGTCGCCTTGGGAGGTAGTGGGAGGCGTGGCGTGAAAAGGCGGAGCCCTAAAGCCTTCGAGGAAGCGGTTGGAGCCCTAATCCTGGCCCGCGAGCGAGCAACTCTCCCACCTGGAGCTGTGTCGGCTACGCCAGCGGACTCGAGAACATGAGCATTGCCACCTGCAGGGAGACCAAGTTTAGGTGGAAGACCACCCATGCTTGAGGCGCCAAAATAGCTCATACCCAACCGTTAAGTAGTGGTGGCCTTGGAGGTCTGAAATCTTGCCATGTAGAGGTTTGTGTTTTGCTGCAGCCGTGCTTCTTGGTCCCTAGGGTAATTTACCGTTGTTTGGACAACATGGCGAGAGTCAAATCTCCCATTAGGAGCCTTTGTCTTTGCCCGAACAACAAAACACTTGGGTTTCTACGGTCATTGCGGAACTTGCCCTAGCAGTTTGATATGTTCTTAGGTACCTGCGTCGTCTAGTCTGATAAGTTCTTGTTTTCAAAAGAACCATTGCATTCTTAGAAAGAACCATTGGATAAGATAAGTACATACAATTAAAACCATTGGATGGCGTGGATAGCTATTGGATTGTCTATGGCGAACCTTAGTACCAACTAGATGTAGGCATGGTTTAATGGTGTTCCACTAATGATGTCAAATGGGGAGATAATGTTGGGATATTGCAAAAATGGTCCTATTCCCCATAAGCAATTACATCAAATTCTTAATGGTCTAATTAAGATGAGCGGACATGGTATTTCCACTACTTGATATCAATGGAAAATAATGTTAGGATGTACATGGTCTTGCCATTTAATGCTTGGGGATTTGTTGCAATGGTCCTATCCTCCATAAAAAATACATCTCACAATTCTTAATGGTTTGTTATGCAAAAATGTAGAAGTGGTTTAATGGTCTTTTCTCTAACAATATCCAAAATGTTGGGTCATTTATTTAGGATTTTCAAATAAGTCCTATGACATTAATGCTTGGGGATTTATTTGCACGTGGTCCTGCACTCCCTCAAGGGAATACAAATCAAATTCTTGATGGTTTTGTTATGCCAAAATAGGTGCTAAGTATTGAAGTAGTTGAAGTAGCATCTTTTGGGAATACTGGTAAGGACGTGATGCGTGCCGCGTCTGACAAATCGTGCACATGCGCAAATACTACGTCCTACCACTATAAAGACCATTGATATGGAAGGATAGGACATGTAAGAGAATCAGTATTCTTTCCCTACTTCTATAAAGACATGTGACAATAGAAGTGTTACACATGTAAGTAATTCATATATTCTTTCTACAATGCCTTAGCAAATAAAGTACTCTGTCCTACTACTATAAGACATGACATGGAAGCATAAAACGTAGAAGAGATGAAACATTCTTTTCCTACCTTTAAAAAGACATGTGACAATAGAAGTATTACACATGTAAGTAATTCATGTATTCTTTCCTACAATGCCTTAGCAAATAAAAGTACTGTCCTACTATAGCAAGGCATGTGGGAATGACCTTGGGGACATGTAGAAATCAAATATTCTTTCCTACATCTATAAGGCATGTGGCTTGATGGGAATTGTGGAGCATGTAGAAATTCAAGTATTCTTTCCCTCTGATGGAATTGTATTATAAAAGCGACATGTCACAATAGAAGAAACTACAAAGCATGAGTGGATGTTTTAGTCCAGCGAAAAAAGTACACACCATTGTCGAGATAAAACCATATCTCCACAAATCCACATGTAGGATTCTTTTGGCAAGGACATGTAGACCCTACCAAAGCGTGTTTTCTTGGTGGACCAAAAACGGGGTGAGTGTGATGGAGCTTACGCTGGATTTCATGCGGCATGGTAAGTAGCCTTTTCCTAACCATGAGCTATACGAGCCATAGGCCTCGGAAACGAATGGATCATTCATCCACAGCGATTAATACTGCTTGATCATCGCAGTGGCTTAATTCTTCTTTAACTTGCTTTCCTTTGGTGAAGCACTCAAAGTAGAAGAATGATGATTCTGATCATAACTTTGGTGATACTTTTTCCTAGTGGTGGCAATCCAACTGCGGTTGTTCTCTGATTAAGTCCTTCAAGTCCCATCCACAAGGATCATGGCATATCTTCTAGGTCACTTCAAAACTGTGCTCTCATACCCTTTATCACTGCGTCTGCATTCAATCTTTATCTACCTTTCCACCTTATGATCCCAGAAATCTTCTGATGGCATCCCATGGCAAGCTATACTGCAAAATATAAACAACATCTTTACATTGGACTAATGAGTTCTTGATGGGAAATAGATTATCTTTGTCAAAGGCGCTGCATAAGATTGCATAGAAACCCTTGCTAGTGCAAAGCAGGTATGTAAAGTTACTCCCATTTCCTCATTTGGCAAGTAATCTTAAATCTTGGAAGCATGAGTATGTGTTATTATCTGGATGGCTTGTGACAATGACTCTGGATAATACTGCTGTGATAGCTTTGAAAAATATTACGAAATCTGGCGTGTGAAAATCCATCTAGAATTTGTGCATAAACATAAGCATTTCTCTGGCTATGTATGTAAGGCTTACTTACTTGAGGGCCAATTGCAAGAAGAGAATTTGCTTTCGGAAATGGAAACCCTAGTTAGCGTTGCAACAGAGGGCATTTCGTGAGGGAATTTCAAGCCAGTTGGAATGTGAGTGTGGCAAAAGATGGGAGCTGGCCGATTCCGTAGGAATCAGATCTTGATGGATCACGGCGCCGAGGGCGGAGAAGCCTTTACAGGATCGATATCAAAGCGGGGTTGTACTTACATTTGAGGCGCACCTTTGCTTTCGAATCCACGGCCTTGATAGCTCTAAATCGGCACGAAAATCTTCTATTACATTTGTACGCTCCAGGTTACACTTCTTCCTCAAGCAATTATCTGCCAAGATTAAGGCATCTTTAGGAAAATTTTTAGTATAGGTGTACCTTTCTCAGGCGGTTATCGGATCGAGATAAGTTTAAGATCCTTGAAGTCTTACGGCGAGGCAAATCTACGACATCACCATTTCTTTTGTAACAATTCGGCTTTCATTATCCAGTAGATCTTTACTATTTGCCGCCGGTAGGTTTCTACCAAAATGGACAATTTTGCAAAGCCACCTACGCACAAAACCACGACCTCAAGACCAAATCGGACCAAGCTGGAGGCTTGAAGCTTAGCAACAAGCGAAAGTGAGCTAAAGAAACCCTAAAGAACATAGCAAAAACATCTATCATGGACGTTTTAGGCAAAATAATTTAGATGGAAGTGGGATTTAGGGCTCGATTACACCTCACATACTTCACGGTACTCAACATTTATAATATAAGATAATGGAGGTGGATGTTGGTGGCAATTTTAAGACCTTCATATTAGATGTCGATTAGTTTGACCTTCAATTAAGGGGCGATTTCTGATGATGAAGTATGATAGAACAAAAGTGGCTTTTGTTTGTAAACTCACAACGGATGTACCACAGTATTGGTGAGGCGCTTGTCCTTCGGAACAAGCGTGAGCGGTACACACATACACATATCCACTTCAAAATTTAGACCATCAATATCAATCCTCCGCGTCCGGCTAGTTGACCAGATTTTTTCTTTACGATAAACCAAGACCCAACATGGTGGTTTTATCATACAAACTATCTCTTTAGAGGTGGCGTAATATTCAAAAGGTGTTGTGCTAGAGAGTCAATAACGTCGAAAACCCTACGAGATCAAAGAGCATTCAAACTCACCCAGGAAAAGCGAGCATCAAGAGGTTGGACCACTGAGCTCTCATGCGACATCTTACACGAGAGCAATTCCACGAAATACGGATGTACTTGGGGCATTTTAATACAAATGTGGCAATGCCTAACAATGGCGACTCTAGTTAGCACCCTAGAGGCGATCATTAAATTTTATATGTCCAAATATTATGCACATCCTCGGTGCAATCCTTCTCATAGGCTATGTCTATTGATGTGGTGGCGCAATAAAACCCGTTAATTCAATTCTTTTTTCTCCCCTCCCCCTCCCCCCCCTTTTTGGTATACATATATCCCGAGGAAGAATAAGAGCAGGTGGAACATAGGCTCAAAGAAGCCACATAGGCTCAAACATTACCTCCTAGACTAGAACATACCCACCTAGGCTCCAATAGAAGATCAAATATATACCACATAAAAGTAGAAAAAAATACAACACATGGCGTACAATGACATGTTGCCACAATGACATAAGGAGGCCAACAAGCGATTTGCACAAGCTTGCTCAAATCTTTGGTAAGGATTTGGATTTCAACTTCGTCAAAGAGTCTTCAATGGTATCTTGAATTGCCGATTTTCTCTAACCTTAAACCCGATTACCACCACCAAGTTAACACGATCATTGCTTAATTTGATGCTATCCACTAGCTTTTATATTTGTGAATCCTTTGCTCTACTTTCAAGCAATGTAATAATGATGAGGCCTTTGTAGGGTAGAAGACAAGTCCAAATACACTTAAGTGAAGCATGAGGAGCCTAGGTGACATGTAAGGCGTTGCATTTATAGAGATTGAACATGCCACCTAGGTTCAAACAAGCCTCTTAGGCTCAGAAAGCATTGTCTAGGCTCGGCAGCAACGATATCAAACATGTACCTGACAAAAATAAAAATAGTTTAAGCAGCGTCGCTATAACAAAATGTCGTCATGGCGGCGTTCAAAAACTCATTCTTGGTTGGGTGAGCGTAGGTGGTCTTACGGCGGGGAAATTGGTCCCCGGGGCAATGTCGGCGTCCACGAGTCCATTCTTGAGAGGCGAATGCGTGGTTCCGGGCGAGATGGCCGTCGGAGTCCCCGGGGGCCTTGGGAGAGAGGAAATTCAGGGGCAGCGACTTAGGGGGATTTAGGGTCTCCTCTCACGGCGTCAACACTACCCCCACTCCGCGTCAAGTCACGGCGCAAGGTCGGCCGAATCGACAGGAGAGCCTCGAAGCGTAAACCACAGCCAGGTTGCCCGAGGGTTCTAGAAGGGTTTAGCGTTTTGGGGCGAGACTTGATTACATTTGCGCAGGACCTAGCGAGAGCTGCCGGTAGAGAATACGAACAAGAGGCAGCGGGCCGAGTTAGGCATCACTCCTCGATGTAGCAAGTAGAAGTCGGAAGCACTGCGGTGGCAAGACATTCATAAATTACTTAATTAATGCATTGTAAGAAAATAAATTCGATTTTTGCAATTTGGATTCCTAATCCATCTCTCTAGCACACGACCCAACTTTAAATTTTGGAAGAGGTCTAGATTAAAGGGTTAGCTAGGTCAAGGAATGGGTTTGTGGGATAGATTGTACTTGAGTTGACCTTGGCTGCATTTGGGCGTTATACTTGGTCTAAGATTGCATTAAGAATATAAGCATCATAACTATTAGAATGAAGATAAATGATTCTGAGAAAAGCATCGCTACTAGAATGAAGATAAATGATTCTGAGAAGAAGCAAAAAGACTAGTCTTGGGTTTGGGGGTTAAGATTTGGTTGCTTGTGATGCTGGTTGTGTTTTGATGATATCAAGGCATATGGATAGAGAATGCCCTTGTTCAGCGGTTGCTCCTAAAGCTGGTGACATGGATGGCATAATTAACTTGTAATGAGATTGGGGCAGAAGCAACTTAGGGATTTTAGGGACCCGGCCTCATCAACACCCCCTCCCATGTCAAGAGGCAGCGCCAAGGTCAGGCCAAATCGACAGAGGAGAGGGGCCTCAGAAGTACAAGCCACAGCTTGCGGATTCTAGAAGGTTTTTGTTTTGGGGGCGGTTGCAGTCTTCACGGCCCATGAGAACTTGGTCCTAGAGACGCGTCGGCGTTAGAGTCCATTAAGCTGACCAAATGCGATTCAGGAGAGGGAGATTACCCGTCAGTCCCAAGGCCTTAGAGAGGGAAGTGGGGCAAGCAGCTTGGGGATTTTACCCCAGGGTTAGGTGCTCTGGCGTCAGCACCTCCACTCCGCGTCAAGTCCACGGCAGGTCCAGCCAAATCACGACAAGGAGGGCCTAAAGCGTAAACCACAGCGGTTGTGGGGTTACAGAGGGTTCTAGCGTTTTTTTTGGGGGCGAGTTTTGGTCTTCTGTACGGAACTTGGTCTCGAGGGCAATGTCGGCGTTCTGGAATCCATTGGCGAGCCATCGCGGTCCGGAGAGGGAGTAAGCCCGTCTGTCCCCAGGGCAGGGAGAGAGAAGTGGGGCAAGCAGCCAGGGGGGATTTCAAGGTCGTACTCTGGCGTCAACACCCCCACTCCCGTCAAGTCACGGCGCAAGGTTCGCCCACGAATCGACAAGGAGAGGGGCCTCCAGCGTAAAGCCACGTAGGTTTGCGGGTTCTAGAAGGGTTTCACGTTTTGGGGGCGAGGGCAGTACATTGCACTTGGGACCTGGTAGAAGGCGGCCAGAGAATACGGGCAAAAGGGAGGCCCGGCCGGAGCGGGTTGGGCACAGCCACACTCCTCGATGTGGCAGAAGTAGAAGTGAGCTTTGCGGTGGCAAGAACATTCATAAATTAAGCAATTAATGCATTATGCGAAAATAAATTCTGATTTTTGCAGTGGATTCCTAATCCATCTCGGCCTGACCCAATTTTCAAAATTTACCGGAGAAAGGTCTAGGTCAAAAGGTTAGCATTAGAGCGGTCCGGGGCGGCCATTGCGGGGCAACCGAGCTGGCACACCCTTCCCCAAGTCCAAGCGAGGCCAGGACCTTGCAGGATCCCTCCCACCCAAGAGGGAGAGTAGGACCCCAGGCGGGGATCCAAAAAGTTCAGGGCGGCCCTTCTGGCGGCGCTCACAGGGGCTGCGCTAATGACCACCCTCACGGGCCCGGTTCCCCCTCGGATTTCGGGGCCCCTCGCCGGGAAGGCCCAAAAGATTCCGGTCGGTCGGGAGAACTTGTCAAACGCGTCTGAGGTGTGCCAGCAAAGCAAGTAGTGTCTTATCGTTGAGCCTTTGGGGAAGCTTCACGGAATGTAAATAAACCACTTAAATGAATCAGGAATGGTGAAATTACCCTAGGGGAGCAAGTTACAAGATTAGGTTTTGCAAAGAAAGAAACACTCCGCCCTCCACGGCGGTATCCAGCATCCACATCCTAGGCCAATTGACTCTGAGTGTGATGGAAGTGGTACTTGCGGCTTCTTGGAAGTCGGGTGGTCTTCTGGCCCGCGGAACTTGGTCCCTAGGGCAATATGGGGCGTTAAGTCCATTGGCGAGCCAAATCGTGTTGATTCGGAGAGGGAGGTGCCCGTGTCAGGTCCCCAGGGCCTTGGGAGAGGGTGGAACTAGCGACTTCAGGGGGTTTTAGAATTAGTGCTCTGGCGTCAGCCACCACTCCACGTCAAGTCGTAGTGCGAGTCCCTTGAATCGACAGAGAGAACCTCCAAAATGAAACCATGTGGGTTGCGGGTTCTAGAAGGGTTTGCGTTTTTGGGGGCGAGACTTGATACATTGCATAGGACTGGCAGAAGTAACGTAGAATCTGAACAGAGGCGGCGGGCGGAGTTGGGCCTGTCCTCCTCGATGTAGCAAGTATTAGAAATTAGAGCTTTTGCGGTGGCAAGACATTCATAAATTCACCATTGTACATTATACGAAAATAAATTCTGATTTTTGCCCGAAATTTGGATTCCTAATCCATAAAGCCTGCAGCCCAATTTTGAAATTTTTGGAAGATCACAGGTCAAGGTTAGCATTAGAGCGGTGCCGGAACTGGCGGGTGCAGAACTGGCGGTAGCACCCTTCCCAAGTCCAAAGCGAGGACGAGGACCTAGCGGGGATCCCTCACAAGAGGGAGAGCCAGGACCCCTAGTAGGGATCCAAGAAGTTCCGAGGTGGCGGCTCCCATTTTGCCGCTAATGACTCCCACCCCGGGAGCCGGTTCCCCTATCAGGCCAGTTGGATCCTCACGTTGAGGGCCCCTCTTCGGGAAGGCCCAAAGATTCGGTCGGTCAGGGAGAACTTGTCAAACCCGTCTAAGGCAAGCCTTAGAAACCCATGATGTCTTGTCGTTTAGAGACACTTAGGAGCTCAGGAATGGCAAATCGACCACCGCCAAATGTCGTCAGGAATGCGTGAGAATTACCCTAGGGAGCAAGTTACAAGGTGGGTTTTGCAAAGAAAGAAACACTCACTTCCTCCACGGCTTGTAGCATCCACATCCTAGGCCAATTATTTCTGAGTGTGATGGAAGTGAGCTACTTTAGCTTCTTGGAGGTGGTGGTCTTAGCCCTGGAACTTAGTCCCAGGGCAATGTAGGCGTTGAGTCCATTAGCTGAGCCCAAATGTGATCCCTAGGAGAGGGAGAATTAGTCAGATCCCCAAGGCCTTGGGGAGAGAGGAAGTGCGAGACAGCGACCGAGATTTTAGAGTCCCGGAGTGCTGCGGCGTCAACACCCCCACTCCACGTCAAGTCCGGCGCGGTCCCGCCCGTCGACAAGGAGGGCCTCCCAAACTGTAAACCACATGGGTTGCGGGTTCTAGAGGGTTTCTTTTTGGGAGACTTGATACATTGCACTTAGGGACTGGCACAGAAAGTACAGCTGAGAATGTGAACAAGGGGCCAGCCGGAGGGCAGGTTTGGGCACATCCTCCTCCCGATGTGTAAGTATTAGAAGTTGGGAGGCCTTTTGCGATGCTTAAGACATTCATAAATTACATAATTAATGCATTGTCTGAAAAATAAATTCTGATTTTTGGCTGGATTCTTAATCCATCTCCTCCCGGCCACCACGACCCAATTTTGAAATTTTGAGGAGAAGGTCTAGGTCAAAGAGGTTAGCATTAGAGCGGTCCGGGGCAGCCGTTGCGGGGGCAACCGAGGCTGGCACCCTTCCCAAGTCAAGCAGGAGCCCGGGGTGCCGCGGGGATCCCTCACAAGAGGAGAGTGGGACCCCAAGAAGCGGGATCAAAAAAGTTCCGGCGGCCCTTCTGGCGGCTCCCAGGGGCTGCATGGCGATACCCTCCGAAGCCCGGTTCCCCTATCCGACGTTGGATCCCTCGTTCGAACCCTCTTGAGGAAGGCCTAAAGATTCCAGATGGTCAGGAGAACTTGTCAAGCAGCGGGCGTCGAGAGTGCGACGCCTTAGAAGCAGAGTGTCTTGTCGTTGAAGACAGCGGGGAGGCTGCGGAATGGCAAATGCGACCTGCCAAATGCGTCGGAATGGCGAAATTACCTAGAGAACAGAATTACAAGGCGGTTTTGCAAAAGAAGAAACACTCCACGCCCTCCACGGCGGTATCCGCGTCACATCCTAGGCCAATTATTTCTGAGGGGTGCAGTGGAAGTGAGCTACTTTGGTGCTTCTTGGAGGTGAGGGTGGTCTTCTGGCCACGAACTTGGTCCCCAAGGCAATGTAGGCGTTACGAGTCCGTGCAAGCGAGAGCCAAATCGCGGTCCAGGAGAGGGGAGGTGCTTGCGTCAGATCCCCGGGGCCTTGGGGAGAGGAAATTGGGAACTAGCGGCTAAAGGGGGATTTTTTAGAATTAGAGCTTTGGCGTCAACACCCCTCTATGTCAGAATCCCGCGGTGCAAGGTCCGCCGAATCCTGACAAGGAGGGCCTCCCAAAGCGTAAACCATTGGGTTGCGAGGATTCTAGAAAGGGTTTGCGTTTGGGGCGAGACTTGATGCATTGCACTTAGGACACGGCAGAAGGCGCAGCCCATTCAGGAGCAAAGGGAAGCGGCGGGCCCAGGAGTTTGGGCCTGTCCTCCTCCCGATGTGGCAAGTAGAGTGAGAGCACTGCTGATGCTTGAAGACATTCATAAGTGCATAATTAATATTCCTAATCCATCTCCACGGCCTACGGCCCAATTTTGAAATTTTTGAGGAGAAGGTCTAGGTCAAGGGTTAGCATTAGAGCAGTGGGGGCAGCCCGTTGCAGAGCAACGAGTTGGCACCCTTCCCCAAGTCAAGCAGGCGAGGACCTTGCGGGGATCCCCTCACCGAAGTAGGACCCAAGAGCGGGATCAAAAAAAGTTCCAGTGACCCCTTCTGGCGCTCCCGAGGCGCAGCTGTGACCATCCTCCGGGCCGATTCCTATCCGGCCAGATTTGGATCCTCCGTTCAGGGGCCCCTCTTGGGAGGCCCAAAGATTCGGTCGATTAGGGAGAACTTGTCAAGCGGCCCGGGCGTCTGAGGTGAAGCCTTGTAGAAACCAGCGGTGTCTTATGCGTTCGGGCACGAGGAGCTCGGAATGGCAATCTGACCCTGCCAAATCGTGGGAATGGCGAAAGTACCTAGGGAGCAAGTTACAAGGTTGGTTTTGCAAAGAAGCCAGCACTCCGCGCCCTCCACGGCGGTATCGCATCACATCCTAGGCCAATTGAGCTACGGTGTGATGGAAGTGAGAGCTACTTTGGCGGCTTCTTGGAGGTGGGTGGTCTTCACAGCCCGCGAGGAACTTAGTCCCCGAGGGGGCAATGTGGCGTTAAAGGAGTCCATTGTGAGCCAAATGGGTCACAGAGAGAGTGGCAGGTAATTCCCCAAGGCCTTGGGGAGAGAGGAAATTGAGGGCAAGCAGCTTAGGGGAATTTTAGGGTCGTGCTCTGGCGTCCAACACCCCCACTCCACGTCAAGTCCGGTGCAGGTCCTTGGTCGACAAGGAGAGGGCCTCCAAAAACTTGTAAACCACAGCCAGGTTGCGAGGGTTCTAGAAAGGGTTTCGCGTTTTGGGGGCGAGACTTGGTGTCTGTTACGCAGGACGCTTCGGCTACCAATAAGAATCGCAGGAGCAAAAGGGAACTGGCGGAGGCGGAGTTTGGGCCTGGCATCCTCCTCCCGATGTGGCATTAGAAAGTCGGGGAGGCGCTTTTGCCGATGGCAGAAGACATTCATAAATTACTTAATTAATGCATTGTCACGAAAATAAATTCTGATTTTTGCCAGCTAGTTCTTAATCCATCTCCAGCACACACAGCCCAATTTTGAAATTTTGAGGAGAAGGTCTAGGTCAAGGGTTAGCATTAGAGCAGTGGGGCAGCGTTGCGGAGACAACGGTGGCACCTTTAAGTCAAGGAGGCGGACCCATGCGGGGATCCCTCGCAAGAGGGAAGTGGGACCCCCAAAGCCCGGGATCAAAAAGTTCTCGAGGCAGCCCTTCACGGCAAGCGGCTCCCGAGGGGGCTGCATGTAACCACCCTCAGGGCCCGGTTCCCCTATCAGGCCGTTGGATCCCCTCCGTTCAAGGGCCCCTCTTGAGGAGGCCTAAAGATTCAGTCGGTCCGGGAGAACTTGTCAAACCGCCCGGAAGCGTCGATGTATACGGCCTTGCCCCAAGAGCATGAGTGTCTTGTGGATTACAGACGCTGAGGGGAGGCTCGGAATGGCAAATGCGACCACTGCCAAATGAATTAGAATAGCGAAGTTACCTAGGAGCAAAGTTACAAGGTCGGTTTTGCAAAAGAAAAACACTCACGCCCTCCGCAGCGGTATCCAGCATCCACATCCTTGGCCAATTGACTGAGTGTGATGGAAGTTGAAATTTTACTTTGGTGCTTCTTGGAGTCGGGTGGTCTTACGGCCCATGAGGAGCTTAGTCCCGAGGGCAATGTCGGCGTTACAGGTCATGCGGCGAGATCCAAATGGCGATTAGGAGGAGAGGGAGGTGGCGCGTGGGTCCCCGAGGGGCTTGGGGAGAGGGTGGGGTGGCGGCTTCGAGGGGGGATTTTAGGGTCGTGCTTTGGCGTCCAACACCCCCACTCCCGCGTCAGGAAGTCGCGGTGCAAGGTCCCGCAGAATCGACAAGGAGAGGGCCTCCAAAAGCACGTAGAAAAACCATGTGGGTTGCAAAGTTCTAGAAGGGTTTGCGTTTTGGGGGCGAGACTTGGTGCATTGCATAGGACCTGGCAGCTACAGCCGAAATCACAGGAGCAAGAGGCGGCCGGAGGCCCGGAGTTTGGGCCTGTCACTCCTCCCGATGTGGCAAGTAGAAGTCGAGTGGCTTTGCGGTGGCAAGACATTCATAGAATTACTTAGTGTACATTATGCGAAAAATAAATTCTGATTTTGCGGCTGGATTCCTAATCCATCTTGACTACAGCCCAATTTGAAATTTTTGGAGAAGGTCCTAAGGTCAAAGAGGTTAGCATTAGAGCGGTCGGGGCGCGGCGTTGCGAGACAGCCATTTTCCCTTCCCCAAGAATCAAGCGAGGCGGGGACCTTGCGAGGGGATCCCTCACAAGAGGGGAGAGTGGGACCCGAAGGTCCAAAAAGTTCGAGGCAGCCCTTCTGGCGGCGCTCCCGGGGAGCTGCGCGCTAATGACCACTCCGGGCCGGTTCCCCTATCCGACCCGTTGGATCACCAGATTGGGGGCCCCTCTTCCGGGGAAGGCCTAAAGATTCCAGGTCGGTCGGAGAACTTGTCAAACCGCTGAAACGTCACGAGAATTCGGCCTTGTAGAAACGCGGTGTCTTGTCGTTAGGGCAGGAGGCTCGGGGAATAGCCGTCGGCCCTGCCAAATAAATTAGGAATGGCCGAGTACCCTAGGGAGCAAGTTACAAGG
This sequence comes from Isoetes taiwanensis, assembly GCA_021234155.1. Lineage (NCBI taxonomy): Eukaryota > Viridiplantae > Streptophyta > Lycopodiopsida > Isoetales > Isoetaceae > Isoetes > Isoetes taiwanensis. The sequence continues at coordinate 6,414,468 of JAJEKV010000070.1, read as the reverse complement.
TGGTTTTGCAAAGAAACACTCCGCCCTCCCGACGATCCAGCATCCACATCCCCAGGCCAATTGACCTACGAGTGTGATGGAAGTAGCAGGCTACTTTGAGGCTTCTTGGAGGTCGAGATTGGTCTTACGTGGCCACGAGACTTGAGTCCCCGGGGGCGCCAATGAAGCGTTCACGAGTCCATTGGCGCAGAGCCAAATCGCGGTCCAGGAGAGGGGAGGTAAGCCCGGTAGTCCCAAGACCTTTGGGGAGAGAGTCCGGGGCAAAGCGACTTCGGGGATTTTAGAATTAGTGCTCACGAGGCGTCAACACCCCCTCACGTCAAGTCACGGTAGCAAGGTCCTTGCAGTCGACAAGGAGAGGGCCTTAAAGCAGTAAACCACATTGGGTTGCCGGGTTCTAGAAGGGTTTGCGTTTTTGGGGGCGAGACTTGTCTGTGCACACTTAGGACTGTACAAGCTATGACCAAGAATGTCTGGAGCAAGAGGCTGGCCGGGCCGGGTTTGAGCCTATCCTCCTCCCGATGTGGCAAAGTAGAAGTCGGGGGCTTTTATGATGGCAAGACATTCATAAATTACATAATTAATGCATTGTCACGAAAATAAGTGCGATTTTTGCGGCTGGATTCTTAATCCATTTCAGCACACGGCCCAATTTTGAAATTTTGGAGAAGGTCTGAGTCAAAGGGTTAGCATTAGAGCGGTGAGCGGCCGTTCTGAGCAACGAGCTGGCACCCTTCCCCCAAGAATCAAGAGGAGGCGGGACCTTGCGAGGATCCCTCACAAGAGGGGAAGTCCAGGACCCAGGCGGGTCAAAAGTTCTGCGGCCCTTCTGGCGGCTCCCGTGCCATGTCAAACCACCCTCCCAGGAGCCCGGTTCCCTATCCAAGCCCAGGTGGATCCTCCCGTTCAAGAGCCCCTCGCCGGGAGAGCCCTAAAGATTCCAGTCCCGGTCAGGAGAACTTGTCAAACAGCCAGTCGATGTAGGCCTTGTAGAAACCCATGATGTCTTGTCGTTGGGCAGCAGGGAGGCTCCGAATGGCAAATGCGACCACCCAAATGCGTCAGGAATAAGCGAAGTTACCTAGGGAGCAAGTTACAAGGTGGTTTGCAAAAGAAAACACTCCGCCCTCCCACGGCCCGATTATCCATCCCACATCCTTGGCCAATTGACTCACGAGGTGTGATGGAAGTAGGCTACTTTGGGTGCTTCTTGGAAGTGGTGGTCTTACAGCCCGCGGAGAAAAACCAGTCCCGAGGGCAATATGCGACGTGCAGGTCCCATTGGCGGAGATCAATCGCCCGATGGGAGAGGGAGGTGCTTGCGTCAGTCCCAGGGGCAGCAGGAGAGAAATTGAATAGCGGCTTCGAGGATTTTAGGGTCCGTGCTTTGGCGTCAACACCCCACTCCATGTCAAGTCACGGTGCAAGGTCGCCCACGTCGACAAGAGGAGCCTCCAGCGTAAACCATGTAGGTTGCAAGTTCTAGAAGGGTTTTCGCGTTTTGGTAGAGACTTGGCTCTGTTGCACTTAGGACACGGCGAAAACGCAGCGAGAATCTGGAGCAGGAGGCCCGGCCAGGAGGCCGAGGAGTTTGGGCCTGTCCTCCTCCACTCTGGAGTGTGGCAAGTAGAAATTAGGCTTTAGAGTGGCAAGACATTCATAAATTACTTAATTAATGCATTTATGCGAAAATAAGTGCGATTTTTGCGGCTAGTTCAATCCATCTTCCTTTCATGACCCAATTTTTGAAATTTTGGGAGAAGGTCTAGGTCAAGGGTTAGCATTAGAGCGGTCGGGGCAGCCCGTTGCTTGAGAGAGGGCAGCGGTGGCACCCTTCCCAAGTCAAAGCGAGGCGGGACCTTGCGGGGATCCCTCCGCGAGAGGGAGAGTAGGACGAAGCCGGGGATCCAAAAAGTTCACGACCCCTTCTGGCGGCGCTCCCAGGGGGCACCGCTAATGACCACCCTCAGGAGCCCGGTTCCCCTATCCGACCGTTGGATCCTCCGTTCGGGGGCCCCTCTTGGGGAAGGCCCTAAAGATTCCGGTCGGTCGGGAGAACTTGTCAAACGTAGCGAAGCGTCACGAGGTGAAGCCTTAGAAACCACTTGATGTCTTGTCGTTGGCGGGCAGGAGCTCGGGAATGGCAAATCGACCTGCCAAATGCGTCCGGAATGGCGAAATTACCTAGGGAGCAAGATTACAAGGTCCAGTTTGCAAAAGAAAGAAACACTCCGCCCTCCGGCTTGTTATCCAGCATCCACATCCTAGGCCAATTGACTCACGAGTGCTTGATGGAAGTGAGCTACTTTGGCGCTTCTTGGAAGTGGGTGGTCTTCTGGCCACGGAACTTGGTCCCAGGGGCAATAATGAAGCGTTCGAGTCGATAGCGAGCTGTCCCGATTCGGAGAGGGAGGTGGCAGGTAGTCCCCAAGACCTTTGGGGAGAGAGAGTGCCGGGGCAGCGACTTCAGGGATTTTAAGTCCGTGCTCACGGCGTCAACACCCCACTCCACGTCAAGTCACGGCGCCAAGGTCCGCCCGAATCGACAGGAGAGGGGCCTCCCAAAGCAGCCAAGCCCCAGCCAGGTTGCCGGGTTCTAGAAGGAGGTTTCGCGTTTTGGGGCGAGACTTGATACATTACGCAGGACGGCCGTACAGCCAGAATACGGAGCAAGGAAGCTGGCGGGCGGAGTTTGGGCACATCCTCCTCCGATGTGGCAAGTAGAAAGTCGGGCGCTTTTCTGATGGCAAGACATTCATAAATTACGCGAATTAATGCATTTATGCGAAAATAAATTCTGATTTTTGCCCGGCTGGATTGTAATCCATTTCCGGCCACCGCGGCCCAATTTTGAGGAGGTACGAGGAGAAGGTCTAGGTCAAAGGGTTAGCATTAGAGCGGTGAGGGGCGGCGTTGCGAGAACAGCCGTGGCACCCAAGTGCGCTTGAGGCGAGGACCTTTGCGGGGATCCACCACAGAGGGAGAGTGGGACCCAAGAAGCGGGGATCAAAAAAGTTCCCGGCGGCCCTTCACAGCAGCGCTCCCGAGCTGCGCTAACCACCACCCTCCCGGGCCCGGTTCCCCTATCCGACCGTTGGATCCTCCCGTTCAAGGCCTCTTGGGAAGGCCTAAAGATTCCGGTCGGTCCGGGAGGGAACTTGTCAAGCCGTGATCACGAAATTGGCCTTGTAGAACGCGCGTGTCTTGTCGTTGAACCTTTGGGGAGAGCTCGGAGAATAGCAAATGCGACCACCAAATGCGTAGGAATGGCGAAATTACCTAGAGCAAGTTACAAAGATTACGGTTTTGCAAAAGAAAAGCACTCCGCGCCTCCGCGGCAGTATCGCATCCCACATCCTAGGCCAATTGACTACGAGTGTGATGGAAGTGAGCTACTTTGGTGCTTCTTGGAGGTGGGTGGTCTTACGGCCACGGAGCTTGGTCCCCCAGCGGGGCAATATGCGGCGTTAAGGTCCATTGGCGAGCCGTCAGCGTGATTGGGAGAGGGAGGTGGCGTCGCGTCCCGGGGGCCTTGGGGAGAGAATTGGGGCAAGCGGCTTCGAGGGGGGATTTTAGGGTCCGATGCTGCAGCGTCAACACCTCCACGTCAAGTCACGGTGCAAGGTCCATGGCGGAATCGACAAGGAGAGGGCCTCCAAAGCGGCCACATGGGTTGCCAAATTCCTAGAAGGGTTTCGCGTTTTGGGGGCGAGAGACAGTCTGTTACGCAGGACGGCGAAAAACTCTGTCCCGGGGAAATGTCACGGAGCAAGGCGGCGGAGGCGGAGTTTGAGCCTGTCTCCTCCCGATGTAGCAGAAGTAGAAATTAGGAAGCTTTGCGATGGCAAGACATTCATAAATTATAATTAATGCATTGTCACGAAAATAAGTGCGATTTTTGCGGCTGGATTCCTAATCCATCTCGACACACAGCCCAATTTTGAAATTTTAGGAGAGGTCTAGGTCAAAGGGTTAGCATTAGAGCGGTGGGGCAGCGTTGCGGGGCAACGGTACACCTTTAGAATCAAGCGAGGCCGGGACCTTGCGGGGATCCCTCACAAGAGGGAGAGTCCAGGACCCAGGCGGGATCAAAAGTTCCGAGAGCAGCCCTTCACAGCTCCCGTGCTGCGCTGTAACCACCCTCCGGTGATTCCCCTATCCGACCGTTGGATCCCCTCCGTTGAGGGGCCCCTCTTGGGGAAGGCCCAAAAGATTCCAGTCGGTCAGAGAACTTGTCAAACGCTGGCGTCACGAGGTGGCCTTGCTTAGAAACGCGTGTCTTGTGCGTTGGGCACGGGAGGCTCGGAATGGCAAATCGACCCTGCCAAATGCGTCAGGATTACCTAGGGAGCAAGTTACAAGGTCGGTTTGCAAAAGAAAACACTCCGCCCTCCCGGCGGTATCCGCATCCACATCACAGGCGATTGGCTACGAGTGTGATGAAGTGAGCTACTTTGGCGCTTCTTGGAAGTGGGTGGTCTTCAACCCGCGGAACTTGTCCCGAGGGGGGCAATGTGGGGCGTTAGAGTCCATTGGCGAGCCAAATCGCGGTCCAGGAGTCGCCCGGTCAGGTCCCAAGGCCTTTGGGGAGAGAAATTGGGGGCAAGCAGCAGGGGGATTTTAGGAGTCAGGTAACTCTGGCGTCCCAGCACCCCACTCCACGTCAAGTCACGGCTCAAGTCCCGCCCGTCGAGCAAGGAGAGCCTCCAACGTAAACCACATGGGTTGCCGGAGTTCTAGAAGGGTTTGCGTTTTTGGGGCGAGACTTGATGCAGTACGCAGGACCTGGCCTAGAAATTTCTGTGCGAGAATACGGAGCAAGGGAGGCCCGGCGGAGTAGGGAGTTTGGGCACATCCTCCTCCCGATGTGGCAAGTAGAAGTGGGGCTGCAGTGGCAAGACATTCATAAATTCACAATTAATGCATTATGCGAAAATAAATTCTGATTTTTGCCGGCTAGTTTCTTAATCCATCTCGACACCACAGCCCAATTTTAGAAATTTTTTGAGGAGAGGTCATAGGTCAAAGGGTTAGCATTAGAAGCGGTCGGGCAGCCACGTTGCGGGGCAACCGGTAGCACCCTTCCCAAGTCCAAAGCGAGGCGGGACCTTGCGAGGATCCCCTCACAAGAGAGTCCGGACCCCAAGAGGCGGGATCCAAAAGTTCCCGAGCAGCCCTTCACAGCGGCGCTCCCGGCTGCGCTAATGACCACCCTCCGGAGCGGTTCCCCTATCCGACCGTTGGATCCTCAGTTCAAAGAGGCCCCTCTTGGGGAAGGCCCTAAAGATTCAGTCGGTCAGGAGAACTTGTCCAGCCAGCGAAATCACGAGGTCGGCCTTGTAGAAACCCCGCGATTGTCTTATGCGTTGAACCTTTGAGGGAGGCTCGAGGAATGGCAATCGACCACCGCCAAATAAATTAGGAATGGCCGAAACTACCCTAGGGAGCAAGTTACAAGGTGGTTTTGCAAAAGAAAAGCCTCCACGCCCTCCACACGGCAATTATCGCATCCCATCCCTAGGCCAATTGACTCACGAGTGTGATGGAAGTAGAGCTACTTTGAATTGCTTCTTGGAGGTAGCGGGTGGGAGGGTCTTACGGCCCGCGAGCTTGGTCGGGGCAATGTCGGCGTTAAGTCCGATGGCGAGAGCCAAATCAGCGGTCCGGAGGAGGTGCAGAGTCAGTCCCCGAGGGGCCTTGGGGAATTAGGGACAGCGGCTTCAGGGATTTTAGGGTCCGTGCTCACGGCGTCAACACCCCCACTCCCCGTCAGAGTCAGTTGCAGGTCCGCCGAATCGACAAGGAGAGGGGGCCTCCAAAGCGTAAGCCACTGTGGGTTGCCAAGTTCTAGAAGGGTTTGCGTTTTGGGGCGAGACTTGAGTATTGCACTTAGGACCTGGCGAAAAGCTGCAGCGAGAATACGGAGCAAGAGGCGGTGAGGCGGAGTTTGGGCCTGTCCTCCTCCCGATGTGGCAAGTAGAGTCGAGGCGCTTTGCGGTGGCAAGACATTCATAAATTAGCAATTAATGCGTATGCGAAAATAAATTCTGATTTTTGCCGGTGGATTCCTAATCCATCTCGGCCTACGGCCAATTTTAATTACGGAGAAGGTCTAGGTCAAAGGGTTAGCATTAGAGCGGTCCGAGGCAGCCCGTTTGCGGGGAGCAACAGTGGCACCCTTCAAGTCAAACGAGGCCAGGACCTTGCAGGGATCCCACCTCCTGAAGGGAAGTCAGGACCCCAAGAAGCGGGGATCCAAAAAGTTCCCGAGGCAGCCCTTCACAGCGCTCCCGAGCTGCCCGCTAATGACCACCCTCGGGAGCGGTTCCCTATCCGGCCGTTGGATCCTCCCGTTGAGGCCCCTCTTGGGGAAGGCCCAAAAGATTCAGATGCGGTCGGGAGAACTTGTCAAACGCGGAAATCACGAGAGTCGGCCTTGTAAAGCACCAGCGATGTCTTGTCGTTGAACGCAGGCTCGGAATAGCCATCGACCCTGCCAAATAAATCAGGATTACCTAGAGGCAAGTTACAAGGTGGTTTTGCAAAAGAAAACACTCAAGCCCTCCGCGGCGGTATCCGCATCACATCCTAGGCCAATTGACTCCCCGAGTGTGATGGAAGTGAGCTACTTTGGCGCTTCTTGGAAATTCGGGTGGTCTTACGGCCCGCGGAACTTGGTCCCCGGGGCAATGTCGGCGTTCACGAGTCCATTAAGCGAGGCAAATCGCGGTCCAGGAGGAGTGGGCAGAGTAGTCCCCAAGGCCTTTGGGGGGAAATTCAGGGCAAGCGACTTAGGGGGTACAGGGTCAGAGTGCTGCAGGCGTCCCAGCACCCCACTCCACGTCAAGATCACGCGGCTCAAGGTCCACGCCCGAATCGACAAGGAGAGGGCCTCCAAAGCGGCGTAAACCATTGGGTGCGAGGGTTCTCGAAGGGTTTTGCGTTTTGGGGCGGACTTGGTCTGTTGCACTGGGGACACAGCCTAGAAGGCTACTGGTAGAGGAGAATCACGAACAGGGGCAGCGGGCCGAGTTTGGGCATACATCCACTCCTCCCGATGTAGCAAGTAGAAAGTCGGGGCTACTGATGGCAAGACATTCATAAATTTAATTAATGCATTATGCGAAAATAAATTCTGATTTTTGCGGCTGGATTCTTAATCCATCTCGACACCTGACCCAATTTTGAAATTTTTAGGAAGGTCTAGGTCAAAGGGTTAGCATTAGAACAGTGGGGCAGCCCGTTGCGGGAGCAGCCCGGTGGCACCTACCTGCAAGTCAAGCGAGGCGGGGACCTTGCGAGGATCCCTCACAAGAGGAAGTCAGGACCCCAAAGAGGGATCAAAAAAAGTTCGAGGCAGCCCTTCGCTGGCTCCCGAGGGCACACGCTAATGAAAAACCACCCTCCCAGGAGCCTTGGTTCCCCTATCCGACCCGTTGGATCCTCCGTTCAAGGGCCCCTCTTGGAAGGCCCTAAAGATTCAGTCGGTCGGGAGAACTGTCCAACCGTGAAGTCACGAGTGGCCTTGTAGAAACAGCGGTGTCTTGTCGTTGAACCTTTGGAGGCTCGAAATGGCAAATCGACCCTGCCAAATCATCGGAATGGCGAAATTACCTAGGAGCAAGTTACAAGATTCGGTTTGCAAAGAAAAGAAACACTCCGCCCTCCCGCAGCGGTATCATCCCACATCCTAGGCCCAGTGACTCACGAGTGTGATGGAAGTGACTGCTGGTGCTTCTTGGAGTGGGTGGTCTTCTGGCCACGGGCTTGGTCCCAGGGGCAATGTCGGCCGTTCCCCGGAGTCCATTAAGCGAGCCAAATGCAGCGGTCCAGGAGAGGGGAAGTGGCAGGTAGTCCCGAGGGCCTTGGGAGAGAGGAAGCCGGAACTAGCGGCCCAGGAGATTTTAGGGTCCGTGCTCTGGCGTCCAGCACCCCACTCCACGTCAAGTCCGCGGTGCAAGGTCCCGCCCGGAATGCGACAAGGAGGGCCTCCCAAACGTAAACCACATGGGTTGCCAAGTTCTAGAAGGGTTTCGCGTTTTGGGGGCGAGATTTGATGCCTGTTGCGCAGGACTGGCAGAAAATTTGCTTGGCCCAGGAAGATACGGAGCAAGGAAGGCGGCCCAGGCCCGGAGTTTGGGCACATCCTCCTCCCGATGTGGCAAGTAGAAGTCGAGGCTGCGGTGGCAAGACATTCATAAATTACGCCAATTAATGCATTATGCGAAAATAAATTGATTTTTGCGGTGGATTCCTAATCCATCTTGACACCTGACCAATTTGAATTTTTGAGGAAGGTCTAGGTCAAAGGGTTAGCATTAGAGCGGTCGGGCAGCCCGTTGCGGGGCAACAATTTGCTTTCCCTTCTAGAATCAAAAGCGAGGCGGGACCTTTAGGGGATCCCTCACAAGAGGAGAAGTCCCGGACCCAAGGCGGGATCAAAAAGTTCGAGGCAGCCCTTCACGGCTCCCAGGGGTACTGCGCTAATGACCACCCTCGGAGCCCGGTTCCCCTATCCGACCGTTGGATCCATACGTTGAGCCCCTCTTGGGAAGGCCCTAAAAGATTCAGTCGATTAGGGAGAACTTGTCAAACGGCGAAGTCACGAGGTGGCCTTGCCTTAGAAACGCGCGGTGTCTTATGGAATTCGGGCAGGAGAGCTCCGGAGGCCAAATACAACCTACCTTAAATAAATAGGAATGGCGAAATTACCTAGAGGAGCAAGTTACAAGGTCGGTTTTTGCAAAAGAAAACACTCCGCCCTCCCGCATGGTATCCAGCATCACATCCTAGGCCAATTGACTCACGAGTGTGATGGAAGTGAGCTACTTTTGGTACTTCTTGGAAGTGGTGGTCTTACGGCCCACACGAGCTTGGTCCCGAGGGCAATAATGACGTTAAAGGTCCATTAAGCGAGCCAAATCGGGTCCCAGGAGGGAGGTGCGGCGGAAATTAGTCCCGGGGGCCTTGGGGAGAGGAAGTGCGAGGGGCAAGCGGCTTGGGGGATTTTAGGTCAGGTGCTTTGGCGTCAACACCCCCCTCCACGTCAAGTCCGTTGCAAGGTCCATGAATCGACAGAGGGGCCTCCAACGTAAACCACATGGGTTGCCAAGTTCTAGAAGGGTTTGCATTTTTGGTAGGAACTTGATACTGTTGCACTTGGGACACAAATTTATGACGAGAATACGGACGAGGCCCGTGAGGTGGAGTTTGGAGCTGTCGCCCTCCCGATGTAAGCGAGTAGAAGTCGGGCGCTTTTGCGGTGGCAAGACATTCATAAATTACTTAATTAATGCATTTAATACGAAAATAAATTACGATTTTTGCCGGCTGGATTCCTAATCCATCTCGACTACCGGCCAATTTTAGAAATTTTCGGAAGGTCTAGGTCAAAGGTTAGCATTAGAGCGGTGGGGCCGTTTACTTGAGGGCAACGGTGGCACCCGTCAAGCGAGGCGGGACCTTGGGATCCCTGCAAAGGAGGAAGTCAGGACCCCAGGCGGGATCTCAAAAAAGTTCCCGAGGCAGCCCTTCACAGCAGCTCCCGGGGCTGCTGCGCTAATGACCACCCTCCCAGGAGCCGGTTCCCTATCCGACCGTTGGATCCTCCGTTGGGGAGCCCCTCTTCCGGGAAGGCCAAAAGATTCGAGATGGTCCCAGGAGAACTTGTCAAACAGCGGAAGTCACAGTGGAAGGCCTTGTAGAAACACTTGATGTCTTGTCGTCGCGAGCCTTGCATGAGGAGGAGCTTTCGGAATGGCAAATCGACTGCCAAATCGTCCGGATTACCCTAGGGAGCAAATTTACAAGATTCGGTTTGCAAAAGAAACACTCCGCCCTCCGGCGGTATCCGCATCCCACATCCTAGGCCAATTGTTGACTCACGAGTGTAATGGAAGTGGCTACTTTGAAACTGCTTGGAGGTGGTGGTCTTACAGCCCGCGAACTTGAGTCCCTAGGGCAATATACTCAGCGTTAGTCCACGTGGCGAGAGCCAAATCGCGATTCGAGGAGAGGGTAAGCCGATCATCCCCAAGGCCTTGGGGAGAGGAAGTGGGGCACTTGACTTAGAGGAGGGATTTTAGGGTCGTGCTCTGTCAACACCCCACTCCGCGTCAAGTCATGGCGCAAGGTGCTTGAATCTGACAAGGAGAGGGCACCAGCATAAAGCCTGTGGGTTGCGAGGAGTTCTAGAAGGGTTTGCGTTTTGGGGCAGAGTTGAGTGCATTGCACTTGGGACTGGCCGAGGCTGCGGTAGGAATATGGAGCAAGAGCCCGGCCGGGCTGGGATTTGGAGCTTGTCCTCCTCGATGTGGCAAGTAGAAGTCGAGCTTTTCTTGATCGCTTAGAAGACATTCATAATTCACTTAATTAATGCATTGTCTGAAAATAAATTGATTTTGCCGGCTGGTTGCCACTAATCCATCTCGGCCACCGGCCCAATTTGAAATTTTGGAGAAGGTCTAGGTCAAGGGTTAGCATTAGAGCGGTCGGGGCAGCCGTTGCGAGCAACGAGCTGGCTGCCTTCCCAAGTCAGCAGAGGCCAGGACCTTTACGAGGATCCCTCCCACAAGAGTGTCCAGGACCCCAAGAGGCGGGATCAAAAAGTTCCCGAGGCAACCCTTCTGGCGGCGCTCCCGAGTACACTGCATGTAACCACCCTCCGGGCCGGTTCCCTATCCGACCGTTGGATCCCCTCCGTTCGGGGGCCCCACCTCTTGGGGAAGGCCAAGATTCGGATGGTCAGGAGGAGCACTTATTATCAAGCCCATGAGTGATCTAGAAGTGCGACCTTGTAGAAACCGCGATTAATGTCTTGTCGTTGGGCACGGGGAGGCTTTCAGGAATGGCCGTCGACCCTGCCAAATCGTCAATTACCTAGGGAGCAAGTTACAAGATTCGGTTTGCAAAAGAAGGAACACTCCGCGCCCTACTGCGGCCGATTATCCGCATCCACATCCTAGGCCAATTGACCTTCTGAGTGTGATGAGTGAACTACTTTGAAGCTTCTTGGAGGTCGGGTGGTCTTCTGGCCACGAACTTGGTCCCCAGGGCAATGTCGGCGTTGAGTCCATTGTGAGAGCCAAATCGCGGTGGGAGGGAGGTTGCGTCCGTCCCCGGGGAGCCTTGGGGAGGGTCGGAACCTTGGGTTTCGAGAGGTTACAGGGTCCGTGGTGGCGGTAAAGCACTACTCCACATCAAGTCCGCGGCGCCAGGTCCATGAATTTGACAAGGAGAGGGGCCTCCAAAAGCTGTCAAGCCACATTGGGTTGCCCGAGGGTTCTAGAAGGGTTTGCGTTTTGGGGCCCGAGACTGAATACATTGAGCAGGACACAGCAGAAAATTTCTGACGAGAATATGGAGCAAGGGAGGCGTGGGCGGAGTTTGCAGGCTTGTCCTCTCCTCCCGATGTAGCAGAGTAGAAATTAGGGGCGCTTTGCGGTGTGAAGACATTCATAAATTACTTAATTAATGCATTGTACGAGAAAATAGAAATTCTGATTTTTTGCGGCTGGATTCTAATCCATCTCCAGCACACAGCCCAATTTTCAAAATTTTAGGAAGGTCTAGGTCAAGGGTTAGCATTAGAGCGGTCGAGAACTGGCCGTTGGGAACAGCAAGTGGCACCCTTCCCAAGTCAAGCGAGGCCATGACTGCGGGGATCCCTCACAAAGAGGGAGAGTCTTGACCCCAGGCGGGATCCAAAAACGTTCCGAGGCAGCCCTTCTGTGGCTCACGAGGGGGCTACTGCGCTAATGATCACCCTCCGGGCGGTTCCCTATCCGGCAGATTTGGATCCTCCGTTCGAGGGCCCCTCTTGAGAGGGCCCAAAAGATTTAGATCGGTCCGGAGAACTTGTCAAGCGCGTGGAAGATCACGAGGGTGACAGCAGAAGCAGCGGTGTCTTGTCGTTCGGGCAGGGAGGCTCGAGGAATGACCGTCGACCTGCCAAATGCGTCGGGAATGTGAATTACCTAGGGGCAAGTTACAAGGTCGGTTTTGCAAAGAAAGAAACACTCCGCCCTCCTGACGGTATCTGCATCCACATCCTAGGCCAATTGACTACGAGTGCTTGATGGAAGTGAGCTACTTTGGCTTCTTGGAGGTGGTGGTCTTACGGCCAGGGCTTGGTCCCCGAGGGGCAATTGGCGTTACGAGTCTGTGGCAAATGTGATTCGGAAGAGGAGGTCTGCAGGTCAGTCCCGAGGGGCCTTGGGGAGGGTGGGCAAGCGGCTTAGGAAGTTTTGGGGTGGGTGCTTTGGGCGTCCAACACCCCTCCATGTCAAGTCAGAGTTGCAGGTCATAGAATGCGACAGGAGAGGGGGCCTCCAAAGCAGTAAACCACGTGGGTTGCGGGTTCTAGAAGGGTTTTGCGTTTTGGGGGCGAGACTTAGTCTGTTGCGCAGGACTGGCGGCTGCAACTTGAGAATGCAGACAAGGGGCGGGCCGAGGTTTGGGCTGTCCTCCTCAGGTGTGGCAGAAGAGTAGAAGTGAGCTTTGCGGTGGCAAGACATTCATAAATTAGCAATTAATATTCCTAATGCATCTCGGCCTACTGACCCAATTTTGAGAAATTTGGCGGAGAAGGTCACAGGTCAAAGAGATTTAGCATTAGAGCGGTCGGGGGCAGCCGTTGCTGAGAACCTTAGAGTTGGCACCCTTCCCCAAGTCAAGCGAGGCCAGGACCTTGCGGGGATCCCTCACAAGAGGGAGAGTGCGGACTGGCCGGGATCAAAAAGTTCAGGCAGCCCTTCTGGCGGCTCCCGAGGGGCTGCAGCTAATAACCACCCTCCGGGCCGATTCCCCTATCCGGCCGTTGGATCACCGTTCAGAGGCCCTCTTTGGGAAGGCCCAAAGATTCGGACTCGGTCCGAGGAGAACTTAATCCAAACCTTGAAGTCTGAGGTGACCTTGTAAGAAACGCCTGATGTCTTGTCGTTAGAACGCAAGGAGGCTCGGAATGGCAAATCGACCACCAAATCATCCGGAATGGCGAAATTACCCTAGAGAACCCAAGTTACAAGGTGGTTTGCAAAGAAAAGAAACACTCACGCCCTCCCGCGGCGGTATCCAGCATCCACATCCTAGGCCAATTGACTACGAGTGTGATGGAAGTAGGCTACTTTGAAACTGCTTGGGCCGGGTGGTCTTACGGCCCGCAGACTTGGTCCCCAGAGGCAATGTCGGCGTTAAAGTCCATTAAGCGAGAGCCAAATGGCGATGCGGAGAGGGAAGTGCGCTGGAAATCAGATCCCAAGGCAGGGAGAGGAAGTGGGGCAGCGGCTTAGGGGAATTTTAGGGTCCGTGCTCTGGCGTCCAACACCCCACTCCCGCGTCAAGTCGCAAAGGTCCGCCCGAATCGACAAGGAGAGGGCCTCCAAGCGTAAACCACGTGGGTTTGGCGAGGGTTCTAAGAAGGGTTTTGCGTTTTGGGGGCGGGGCACCGATACATTGCACTTGGGGACTGGCGGCGGTAGGAATCTGAGCAAGGGGAACTAGCGAGGGCGGAGTTTGGGCCTGTCCTCACTCGATGTGGCAAGTAGAAATTAGGAAACTGCGGTGGCAAGACATTCATAAATTTACATTTAATGCATTGTCACGAAAATAAATTCTGATTTTTTGCGGTGGATTCTTAATCCATCTCCCGGCCCTACATGACCCAATTTTAGGGGGTATAGGAGAGGTCTAGGTGAGGTTAGCATTAGGCGATTACGAGGCGGCGTTGCGGGGCAGGCAGTGGCACCCCACTGGTGTGAGGCGGGGACCTTGCGGGGATCCCTCACAAGAGGACCCCAAGGCGGGATCCAAAAAGTTCCCCGGCTGACCCTTCTGGCGGCGCTCCCATTTTGCTTGCGCTAATAACCACCCTCCGGGCCGGTTCCCCTATCAGGCCGTTGGATCCTCCGTTCAAGAACCCCTCTTGGGGGAAGGCCCTAAAGATTCGGATGGTCAGGGAGGGAACTTATCCAGAAACCCCGGCGTCACGAGGTGGCCTTGTAGAAACGCTTGATGTCTTGTCGTTAGGAGCCTTTGGGGAGGCTCGAGAATAGCAAATGCGACCCTGCCGTCGTCGAATGGCGAAGTACCTAGGGAGCAAGTTACAAGGTGGTTTTGCAAAAGAAAGAAACACTCACGCCCTCCACTGACGGTATCCAGCATCCACATCCTAGGCCAATTGACTCACAGTGTGATGGGTAGGCTACTTTGGGTGCTTCTTGGAAGTGGTGGTCTTGGCCAAGGCAGTCCCCGGGGCAATTCGGCGTTACGAGTCTATTGGCGAGAGCCAAATACGCGGTCCAGGAGAAGGGAGGTACGTCCGTCCCGAGGGGCCTTGGGGAGAGGAAGTGGGGCAGCGGCTTCGGGGGATTTTAGGGTCCCGTGCTTTCGGCGTCCAACACCCCACTCCGCGTCAAGTCACGGTGCAAGGTTCGCCGAATGCAAGGAGAGGGGGCCTCCAAAGCGTAAACCACGTGTGGGTTGCGAGGGTTCTAGAGGGTTTGCGTTTTGGGGCCGAGCAGTCTGTACACTTAGGACCTGGCGGCGGCAGTAGACTCTGCAGACAAGGGAACTAGCGGGCGGAGTTTGGGCCTGTCCCTCCTCCCGATGTGGCAAGTAGAAATTGAGCTTTTGTGTAGAAGACATTATAAATTATAATTAATACGTATGCGAAAATAGAAATTCTGATTTTTACCCAGCTGGTTCTTAATCCATCTCGACACACAGCCCAATTTTGAAATTTTGGCGGAGAAGGTCTAGGTCAAAGGGTTAGCATTAGAGCGGTCGAGGCGGCGGATTTGCGGGGGCAGCGAGCTGGCACCCTACCCCAAGTCAAGCAGGCCAAGGACCTTGCAGGATCCCTCACAAGAGGGAGAGTCAGGACCCCAAGGCGGGATCAAGTTCAGAGGCTGACCCTTCTGGCGGTAGCTCCCAGGGGGCTACCCGCGCTAATGACCACCTCCGGGCCGGTTCCCTATCCGACCGTTGGATCCTCGTTCAAGGGCCCCTCTTGGAAGCCCTAAAGATTCCAGATCGGTCGAGAGAACTTGTGTCAAACCGCTGAGCGTCACGAGGTCGGCCTTGTAGAAACCCATGATGTCTTGTCGTTGAACCTTTGAGGAGGCTTTCAGGAATAGCAAATCGACCCTGCCAAATCGTCCAGGAATGGCGAAATTACCCTAGGGAGCAAGTTACAAGATTACCGGTTTGCAAAGAAGAAACACTCACGCCCTCCGCAGCCCAGGTATCCGCATCCACATCTAGGCCAATTGACTACGAGTGTGATGGAAGTGAGCTACTTTGGTGCTTCTTGGAAATTCGGGTGGTCTTACAGCCCTTGACTTGGTCCCCCTGAGCAATGTCGGCGTTAGGAGTCCATTGGCAGAGCCATCAGCGATTGGGAGGAGGGAGGTGGCAGAGTAGTCCCAGGGGCCTTGGGGAGAGGAAATTGGGGCAAGCAGCAGGGGGATTTTAGAATTAGTGCTCTGCGTCAACACCCCACTCCCGCGTCGAGTCGGTGGCAAGGTCATAGAATCGACAGGAAGGGGGCCTCCCAAAGCGTAAACCACATGGGTTGCCAAGTTACCCAGAAGGGTTTGCGTTTTGGGGTAGAGGACTTTGTCTGTGCACTTGGGACTGTGGCTGCAGCCGAGAATCACAGACAAGGGAGGCCCGGCGAGGGTTTGGGCCTGTCCTCCGATGTGTAGCAGAAGTAGAAGTCGAGAGCTTGATGTAGAAGACATTCATAAATTCATAATTAATGCATTTAATACGAAAATAAATTCTGATTTTGCCAGCTGAAATCCATCTCCAGCACCACCTGACCAATTTTGAAATTTTAGGAGAAGGTCTGGATTTAAAGGGTTAGCATTAGAGCGGTCCGGGGCAGCCCGTTGCGGGAACAGCGGTGGCACCCTTCCCCAAGTCCAAGCGAGGCGAGGACCTTGCGGGGATCCCTCAGGGGAGAGTCAGGACCCAGGCGGGATCAAAAGTTCCCAGGCAGCCCCTTCTGGCGGCTCCCAGGGGCTGCGCTAATGAACCACACCCTCAGGAGCGGTTCCCTATCGACCGTTGGATCCTCCGTTCAGGGCCCCTCTTTGGGAAGGCCCAAAGATTCCAGGTGATCAAGGAGAACTTTCATCAAACCGCTGAGGCGTCATGGGAGTGCGGCCTTGCCCAGAAACCCCTTGATGTCTTGTCGTTGGCGGGCAATGGGGAGCTCGGAATAGCAAATAAACCTGCCAAATAAATGGAATGGCCGAAATTACCCTAGGGGAGCAAGTTACAAGGTGGTTTGCAAAGAAAGAAACACTCAAGCCCTCCTGACGGTATCCCAGCATCCACATCCTAGGCCAATTGACTGGCGAGGTGTGATGGAAGTGAGCTACTGGTGCTTCTTGGAGGTGGGGTGGTCGCCGCGGAACTTGGTCCCCAAAGGCAATGTCGGCGTTCTGGGTCATTGGCGAGAGCCAAATCAGCGATTAGGAGAGGGAGGTGGCGTCGTCCCAGGGCAGGGGAGAGAATTCGGGGCAAGCAGCCCAGGATTTTAGGGTGGAGTACTTTGGCGTGACACCCCTCCATGTCAAGTCACGGTCACGAGGTGCCAGATAAACAAGGAGAGGCCTCAAGCAATAAACCATGGGTTGCGAGGGTTCTAGAAGAGGTTTTGCGTTTTGGGGGCGAGACTTGGTCTGTTGCACCAGGACACGGCGGCATTTGCAACCGAGAATCACGAACAGGGAAGCGGCGGAGGCGGAGTTTGGGCATCCTCCTCACGATGTAGCAAGTAGAAGTGAAGCTTTTCGCATTAACCCAAGACATTCATAAATTCGCGAGTAATATTCTAATCAATCCTCGACACCACGGCCCAATTTTGAAATTTACCGAGGAGAAAGGTCTAGGTCAAAGGGTTAGCATTAGAGCGGTCGGGGCAGCGTTGCGGGCAACCGAGTTAGCACCCTTCCCCAAGTCAAAGCGAGGCGGAACCTTGCGAGGGAATCCCTCACAAGAGGAGGAGAGTGCGGATCCCAAGAGGCGGGATCAAAAAGTTCAGAAGCTGACCCTTCACTGTGGCTCACACATTTGCAAGCCCAATGACCACCCTCAGGAGCCCGATTCCCCTATCCGGCCAGATTTGGATCCTCCGTTCGAGGCCCCTCTTGGGGAAGGCCCAAAGATTCCAGATGGGTCAGGAGAACTTGTCAAACGAGATCACGAGGTGACCTTGTAGAAACTTCCGCGGTGTCTTGTCGTTCGGGCAGGAGGCTCAGGAATGGCAAATGACCACCTTAAATCGTCGGAATGGCGAAATTACCCTGAGAACAGAAGTTAATTGGGTTTTGCAAAAGAAAAACACTCCACGCCCTCACAGCGGTATCCGCATCCACATCCTGGGCCAATTGACTCTGAGGTGTGATGGAAGTGAGCTACTTTGGCTTCTTGGATGTCGGGTGGTCTTACGGCCCGCGGAACTTGGTCCCGAGGGGCAATGTCGGCGTTAGGAGTCCATTAGCGAGCCAAATGGCGATTACGGAGGGGAGGTGAGTGGAGTCCCAAGGCCCTTGGGGGGAGAGTGAGGCAAGCGGCCGGGGGAATTTTAGGGCCAGGTGCGTCAACACCCCCCACTCCACGTCAAGTCCGCGGCGCCAAGGTCGCCCGAATCCCCAGCAAGGAGAGGGCCTCCCAAAGCGTAAGAAGCCACGTGGGTTTGCGAGGTTCTAGAAGGGTTTGCGTTTTGGGGGCGGGCTTAGTCTGTGCGCAGGACCTGGCGGCGGCGGTAGGAAGAATCACGAACAGGGAACTAGCGGGCGGAGTTTGGGCTGTCCTCACTCGATGTGGCAAGTAGAAATTAGAGCTTTTGGAGTGTGGCAAGACATTCATAAGTCGCAATTAATGCATTATGCGAAAATAAATTACGATTTTTTGCGGCTAGTTCTTAATCCATCTCGACTACAGCCAATTTTGAAATTTTAGGAGAAGGTCTAGGTCAAAGAGGTTAGCATTACCGACGATCGAGGCAGCCCGTTGCGAACCTTGGCTGGCACCCTACCCAAGTCAAAGCGAGCGGAACCTTGCGAGGATCCCTCCTGAGAGGGAAGTGGGACCCCCAAAGGCGGGATCAAAAAAGTTCAGAGGCTGACCCCTTCTGGCGCTCCCGAGCACTGCGCTAATGACCACCCTCAGGGCCGGTTCCCTATCAAACCCGTTGGATCCTCGTTCAAGGAGCCCTCTTGGGAAGGCCCTAAAGATTCAGTCGGTCGGGAGGGCTTATCAGAAGCAGGCGTCGAAGTCGGCCTTGCTTAGAAACTGCTGATGTCTTGTCGTTGGGCGGGAGGCTCCGGGAATAACCGTCGACCCTGCCAAATCGTCGGAATGGCGAAATTACCCTGGGAGCAAAGTTACAAATTCGGTTTGCAAAAGAAACACTCCACGCCCTCCCGCGGCGGTATCCCATCACATCACAGGCCAATTGACTACGAGGTGTGATGGAAGTGAGCTACTTTGAGGTGCTTCTTGGAAATTGGCGGGTGGTCTTACGGCCCAGGAACTTGGTCCCCGGGGGACAGTCGGCGTCCACGAGAGTCTATTGGCGAGAGCCAAATAGATTCGGAGAAGGGAGGTCACCCCGTCAGATCCCGGGGCCTTGGGGAGGAGAGAGTGGGGCAGCGGCTTAGGGATTTTAGGGTCCGTGCTGCGGCGTCCAACACCCCCACTCCCGTCAAGTCCCACGCGATTACGGGATTTCGCCCCGGGAATCGGCAAGGAGAGGGCCTCCCAGCGCCCAGCCCTAACCCAGGTTTGCGGAGTTCCTAGAAAGGTTTCGCGTTTTGGGGGCGAGACTTAATTACGTACGCACTTAGGACACGTAGAAGCGGCTGATAGAGAATACGGAGCAAGGGAACTAGCGGGCGGAGTTTGGAGCTGTCACTCACTCGATGTAGCAAGTAGAGTGGAAGCTTTTGCGTGGCAAGACATTCATAAATTACTTAATTAATGCATTGTCACGAAAATAAGTCACGATTTTTTGCGGTTGGATTCTTAATCCATCTCGGCCTGACCCAATTTTTCGAAATTTTGAAGGAGAAAGGTCTAGGTCAAAGGAGTTAGCATTAGAGCGGTGAGGCAGCCCGTTGCGGGAGCAGCGAGCTGGCACCCCTACCCCCAAGTCAAGCGAGCCCGGGGACCCTTTGCGGGGATCCCTCACAAGAGGAAGTCCCGGACCCAAGAGGCGGGGATCAAAAAGGTTTGAGGCAGCCCTTCTGGCAGCTCCCAGGGGAGCTGCAGCTGTAACCACCCTCCGGGCCGGTTCCCTAGGCCGTTGGATCCTCCGTTCAAGGGCCCCTGCCGGGGAAGGCCACCCTAAAGATTCGGTCGGTCGGGAGAACTTTGTCAAACAGCGAAATCACGAATTAGAAGCCGCGTGTCTTGTCGTTCAGGCAGCGCAGGGAGGCTCACGGAGATAGCCGTCGACCTGCCAAATCGTCTAGGAATGGCCCGAAATTACCTAGGGAGCAAGTTACAAAGATAGGTTTTGCAAAAGAAAGAAACACTCCACGCCCTCCACTGACGGTTATCCAGCATCCACATCCTAGGCCAATTGACTGAGTGTGATGGAAGTGAGCTACTGGTGCTTCTTGGAGGGTGGTGGTCTTCTGGCCCCTTGAGCTTGGTCCCAGCGAGCAATGTCGGCGTTAGAGTCCGTGGCGAGAGCCAAATGGCGGTCCAGGAGAGGGGAGGTGCCCGTCGTCCCGAGGGCCTTGGGGAGAGGAAGTCCGGGGCAAGCAGCTTAGGGGGATTTTTAGGAGTCCGTGCTGCGGCGTCAACACCCCTCCCGTCAAGTCACGCGGTGCAAGGTCAGCTGAGAATCGACAAGGGAGAGGGCCTCCCAAGCGTAAACCACGTAGGTTGCCAAGTTCTAGAAGGGTTTGCGTTTTGGTAGAGACTTGATGCAATTGCACTTGGGACACGGCGAAAACGGCCCGAGAATACGGAGCAAGAACTGTGGGCGGAGTTTGGGCGCAGCTTCCTCCTCCCGATGTAGCAAGTAGAAGTGAGCGCTTTTGCAGTGGCAAGACATTCATAAATTACTTAGTGGCCATTTATGCGAAAATAAATTCTGATTTTGCCAGCTGGATTCCTAATCCATCTCAGCACACAGCCCAGGCCGAGAATTTTTAGGAGGTGCAGGTCAAGGGTTAGCATTAGAGCAGTGGGGCGGCCGTTACTTGGGGCAACGGTGGCACCCTTCCCAAGTCAAGGGCCCGGGGACCTTGCAGAGATCCCTCACCAAGAGGGAAGTGGGACCCCAAGAGGCGGGATCAAAAAGGATTCGAGGCAGCCCTTCACAGCGGCCTGCATTTGCCCGCTAACTCAAACCACCCTCCAGGAGCCCGGTTCCCTATCCGACGTTGGATCCTCCGTTGAGGGGCCCCTCTTGGAAGGCAAAAGATTCGGTCGGTCGGGGAGAACTTGTCAAACGCGTCTGAGGTCGGCCTTGTAAAGCCGCTGATGTCTTGTCGTTGAACGTAGAGGCCTCAGGAATGGCAAATCGACCACTGCCAAATCTCGTCACGAGATAAGCGAAATTACCCTAGGGAGCAAGTTACAAAGATTACGGTTTTGCAAAAAACACTCCACGCCCTCCACGGCAGGTATCCCAGCATCCACATCCTAGGCCAATTGACTACGAGGTGTGATGGAAGTGAGCTGGTGCTTCTTGGAAGTGGTGGTCGCCGGCCCGCGGAACTTAGTCCCCAAGGCAATATGTCGGCGTTACGAGTCCATTGGCAGAGCCATCGCGGTCCAGGAGAGGGGAGGTGCGCGTCAGATCCCAGGGGACGCTGGGGAGAGGGTGCCGGGGCAAGCGGCAGGAGTTTTTAGGGTGGAGTGCTTTGGGCGTCCAACACCCCACTCCATGTGGAATCACGGTGCAAGGTCCTTGAGAATCGACAAGGAAGGGGCCTCCAAAGCGTAAACCATGGGTTGCGGGTTCTAGAAGGGTTTTGCGTTTTGAGAGACTTCATGCACTTTGGGACACAGCCAGAAAGAGCTATGACGAGAATACGAACCAAGAGGCTGGCGGGCGGAGTTTGGGCCTGTCCTCCTCCCGATGTAGCCAAGTAGAAGTGAGGCGCTTTGTGATGGCAAGACATTCATAAATTAGCAATTAATATTCTAATCCATCTCGGCCTACGGCCCAATTTTTGAGAATTTTGGGAGAAGGTCTAGGTCAAAGGGTTAGCATTAGAGCGGTCGGGGCAGCCCGTTGCGAGGTACTTAACGAGTTAGCACCCTTCCCCAAGTCAAAGCGAGGCGAGGGACCTTGCGGGGATCCCTCACAAAGAGGGAGAGTGGACCCCAAGAAGCGGGATCAAAAAGTTCAGCGGCCCTTCGGCAGCGCTCCCGGGGGCTGCGCTGTAAACCACCCTCCGGGCCGATTCCCCTATCCGGCCGTTGGATCCCCTCCGTTCGGGGAGCCCCTCTTGGGGAAGGCCCAAAGATTCCAGATGATTAGGAGAACTGTCAAGCCATGGGGCATCACGAGAATTACGGCCTTGTAGAAACGCGGTGTCTTACAGCCGTTGGGCACGGGAGGCTCGGAATGGCAAATGACCCTGCCAAATGCGTCAGGAATGGCGAAAGTACCTAGGGAGCAAGTTACAAAATTGGTTTTGCAAAGAAAAAGAAACACTCCGCCCTCCCACGGCGGTATCCGCATCCACATCCTGAGCCAATTGACTCTGGTGTGATGGAAGTGAGCTACTTTGGTGCTTCTTGGAGGTGGTGGTCTTCTGGCCCGCGGGCTTGGTCCCGAGGGCAATATGCGGCGTTGCGAGTCCATTGGCGAGCCAAATCGCGATTCGGAGAGGGGAGGTCGCGTCGTCCCGAGGGCCTTAGGGAGAGAAATTGAGGGCAAGCAGCTTAGGGGGATTTTTTTGGAATTAAGATTGCTTTGTCAACACCCCCACTCCCGCGTCAAGTCACTGATTGCAAGGTCCGTAGCCAGTCGACAAGGAGAGGGCCTCCCAAAGCGTGAAAACCACATTGGGTTGCCCAAGTTCTAGAAGGTTTGCGTTTTGGGGGCGAGACTTGGTCTGTTGCACTTGGGACCTGGCCGAAAGCTGCAGCCAAGAATGGAGCAAGGAACTGGCGGGCCGGAGTTTGGGCCTGTCCTCCTCCGATGTGGCAAAAGTAGAAGTGGGGAAACTTTTACTGATGGCAAGACATTCATAAATTACTTAGTGTGCATTTATGCGAAAATAAATTCTGATTTTTTGCCAGCTGGATTCCTAATCCATACAGCACACAGCCCAATTTTGAAATTTTAGGAGAGAAGGTCTAGGTCAAAGGAGTTGTTAGCATTAGAGCGGTGGGGCAGCTGATTCTGCGGGGCAAGCAGAGCACCCTACCCAAGTCAAACAGAGGCCAGGACCTTGCGGGGATCCCTCACAAGAGGGAGAGTCAGGACCCAAAGGCGGGATCAAAAAGTTCCTGAGGCAGCCCTTCTGGCGGCGCTCCCGAGGGGGCTGCGCTAATGACCACCCTCCAGGGGAGCGGTTCCCTATCAGGCCAGATTTGGATCCTCGAGGGCCCCTCTTCCGGGGAAGGCCTAAAGATTCCAAGATCAGTCAGGAGAACTTGTCAAACCCGGCGGGCGTCACGAATTGACCTTGCTTAGAAACCACTTGATGTCTTGTCGTTAAAGACGCTTTGGGAAACTCGGGCCATAAATCGACCACTGCCAAATGTCGAGGAATGGCGAAATTACCCTAGGGAGCAGGTACAAAGGTCGGTTTGCAAAGAAAAGCTGCCTCAAGCCCTCCACGGCCGGTATCGCATCCACATCTGGCCAATGACTCTGAGTGTGATGGAAGTGAGCTACTTTGGTGCTTCTTGGAGGTGAGGGTGGTCTTACATTGCAGGCTTGGTCCCGAGGGGCAATGTCGGCGTTAAAGGTCCATTAGCAGAGCCAAATCGCGCGATTAGGAGAGGGGAGGTGCTTGCGTCCGTCCCCGAGGGGCCTTGGGGAGAGGAAGTGGAACCGCGGCTTCGAGAGGATTTTAGGTCCGTGCTGGCGTCAACACCCCCCATCCCGCGTCAAGTCGGTGCAGGTCCCGCCCGAATCTGACAGGAGGGGCCTCCCAAAGCCACCAAACCACGTAGGTTGCCAAGTTCTAGGGGTTTCGTTTGGGGGCGAGACTTCTAGTCTGTTACGCAGGACAGAAAGGCTACTTGTAGAATGCGAACAAGAGGCCCGGCCAGGCCGGAGTTGGGCCTGTCCCTCCTCCCGATGCTGGCAAGTAGAAGTGAGGAAACTTTTCTTGATGGCAAGACATTCCCATAGAATTACTTAATTAATGCATTATGCGAAAATAAATTCTGATTTTTGCCAGCTGGATTCCTAATCCATCTCCAGCACACAGCCAATTTTAGGGGAAATTTTTCGGAGAAAGGTCTAAGTCAAAGGAGTTAGCATTAGAGCGGTGGGGCAGCGTTGCGAGACAGGCACCCTACCCAGAATCCAAGCGAGGCCCGGGGACCTTGCGGGGATCCCTCACACAAGGGGAAGTCCAGGACCCCAGAGGCGGGATCAAAAGTTCCCGAGCAGCCCTTCACGGCGGCTCCCCAGAGCACACTGCGCTAATGACCCGCACCCACAGGGCAGGATTTCCCTATCCGGCCCGTTGGATCCCCTCCGTTCAAGGGCCCCTCTTGAGCCTAAGATTCAGTCGGTGGGAGAGCAGCCGAGCAGCGTCACGAGGTGACCTTGTAGAAGCACATGATGTCTTGTAGTTGACGCAGGGAGGCTCCGAGGGCCATGTCGGCCACACTTAAATGATAGGAATGGCGAAATTACCCCTAGAACAAGTTACAAGATTAGGTTTTGCAAAGAAAGAAACACTCGCCCTCCGCGGCGGTATCGCATCCCACATCTAGGCCAATTGACTACGAGTGTGATGGAAGTGAGCTACTTTGGCTTCTTGGAGGTCGGGTGGTCTTACAGCCCGCGGAACTTGAATCCCCAGGGCAATATGCGTTACAGTCCATTGGCGAGAGCCAAATCGCTGATCCCCGGAGAGGAAGTGGCAGATAGTCCCAAGGCCTTAGGAGGAAAAAGTCAGGCAAAAGCATACTAGGGAAATTTTAGAATTAGTGCTTTCACGGCGTCAACACCCCCACTCCACGTCAGAATCCGCGGTGCCAAAGGTCCGCTTGCAGTCACGACAAGGAGAGGGCCTCCAAAGCGTAAACTGTGAGTTTGCGAGGAACACAAGAAGGTTTGCGTTTTGGGGGCGGAGCACTGATGCATTGCGCAGGACTGGCCTAGAAGAGCGACCAAGAATGCGGAGCAAGGGAGGCGTGGAGGCGGAGTTTGGGCCCTGTCCTCACTCGATGTGGCAAGTAGAGAGAAGTGGGGAGGCGCTTTGCGGTGGCAAGACATTCATAAATTGCCAATTAATGCATTATGCAGAAAATAAGTGCGATTTTTTGCAGTACGGATTCTTAATCCATCTCGACACACAACCAATTTTTGAAATTTTTTCGAGGAGAAGGTCTAGGTCAAAGGGTTAGCATTAGAGCGATTACGGGGCAGCCCGTTGCGAGGGCAACATTTGGCACCCTACCAAGTCAAGCGAGGCGGGACCTTTGCGGGGATCCCTCCAAGAGGGAGAGTCAGGACCCCAAGAGGCGGGATCCAAAAAAGTTCAGAGGCGGTGGCCCTTCTGGCTCCCATTTTGCGCTAATGACCACCCTCCGGGCCAGTTCCCCTATCGGCCGTTGGATCCTCGGATCAGGGCCCCTCTTCGGGAAGGCCCTAAAGATTCCAGATCGGTCGGGAGAACTTGTCAAACCCGGCGAGATCACGAGGTGCGACCTTGACCCTTGATGTCTTGTCGTTAGGGCAGGAAACTCCCGGAATAGCAAATGGAAGCCACGCGAAATCGTCAGGAATGGCGAAATTACCCTGAGGAGCAAGTTACAAGGTCGGTTTGCAAAAGAAAGAAACCTCCGCCCTCCACGGCCGGTATCCGCATCCCATCCTAGGCCAATTATTTCACGAGGTGTGATGGAAGTGAGCTACTTTGGTGCTTCTTGGAGGTCGGGTGAAGTGTACGTAGGAACTTAGTCCCCGAGGGGAGCAGGTCGGCCGTTCTGAGTCTATTGGCAAATCAGCGATCCAGGAGAAGGGGAGGTCACTTGCGTCAGTCCCGAGGGGCCTTGGGAGAGAGGTGGAGACAGCGACTTAGGGGGGATTTTTAGGGTCAGTGCTCACGCGTCCAGCACCCCCACTCCGCGTCAAGTCTGCGGTCACAGTTCCGCCCGAATGCGGCAAGGAGGGGGCCTCCCAGCCCGTAAACCACTGTGGGTTGCGAGGGTTCTAGAAGAGTTTCTGCGTTTTGGGGCGAGACAGTGCATTGCAGGACTGGCAGCTGACTGAAAATCTGAGCAAGAGGGGAACTAGCGGGTGAGGTTTGGGCACAATCTCACTCGATGTGGCAAAGTAGAAGTGAGCTTTACTGATGGCAAGACATTCATAAATTACACTTAATTAATGCATTACAATATGCGAAAATAAATTGATTTTGCGGTTTGGATTCTTAATCCATCTCCGGCCTACGGCCAATTTTGAAATTTTGAGGAGAAGAGTCTAGGTCAAAGGTTAGCATTAGAGCGATTGAGGCAGCCCGTTTAGGAACAGCAGGCACCTACCCAAGTCAAGCGAGGCGGGACCTTGCGGGGATCCCTCACAAGAGGGGAAGTGGGACCCAAGAGGATCCAAAAAAGTTTTCGGCGACCCTTCACAGCGGCTCGGTACGCGCTAATGACCACCCTCCGGGAGCCCGGTTCCCTATCCGGCCAGATTGGATCCTGGATTCGAGGGCCCCTCTTCCCCGGGAGGCCCTAAGATTCGGTCGGTCAGAGAACTTGTCAAACCGGCGGAAGTCACGAGGTCGGCCTTGTAGAAGCCTTGCCGGTGTCTTGTCGTTGAGACGGCGGGGAAACTCGGAATGGCAAATCGACCACCAAATGTCGTCAGGAATGGCGAAATTACCTAGGGAGCAAGTTACAAGGTCGGTTTGCAAAGAAGCTCTCCGCCCTCCACGACGTTATCGCATCCACATCCTGAGCCAATTGACTCACGGAGTGTGATGGAAGTGAGCTACTTTGGTGCTTCTTGGAGGTCGAGGGTGGTCTTAAGCCCGCGAACTTGGTCCCAGGGGCAATGTCGGCGTTAAGGTCCGTGAGAGCCAAATGTGGTCCAGGAGAGGGAAGTGCTTGGGTCCGTCCCAGGGGCCTTGGGAGAGAGTGGGGCAAAGCGACTTAGGGGGATTTTTGGGTGGAGTGCTTTGTCAACACCCCCCACTCCACGTCAAGTCCGCGGTGCAGGTCCGCCCGAAGATAGGCATGGAGGGGCCTCCCAAAGCGTAAACCACATTGGGTTGCCAAGTTCTAGAAGGGTTTTGCGTTTTGGGGGCGAGACGATACATTGCACTTGGGACCTGGCGAAAATTTTGCAGCGAGAATGCGGAGCAAGGAGGCCGGCGGGCCGAGGTTGGGCCTGTCCTCCTCAGGTGTGGCAGTAGAGAGTGGAGCACCTGTGATGGCAAGACATTCACATGAAATTACTTAATTAATGCATTGTCACGAAAATAAATTCTGATTTTTTGCCCGGCTGGATTTACAATCCATCACCAGCACACAGCCCAATTTTGAAATTTTGGAGAAAGGTCTAGGTCAAAGGGTTAGCATTAGAGCGGTGGGGCAGCGTTGCGGGGCAACGGTGGCACCCTACCCCAAGTCAAACGAGGCGGGACCTTGCGAGGATCCCTCACAGAGGGGAGGTAGGACCCCGAAGCGGGATCCAAAAAAAGTTCCCGAGGCGGCCCCTTCTGGCGGCGCTCCCCAGAGCTGCATGTGAGCCACCCTCCGGTGGTTCCCCTATATCAGGCCCGTTGGATCCCTCGTTCAAGGCCCCTCTTGGAAGGCCCTAAAGATTCCGGTCGGTCGGGAGAACTGTCCAAACCCTTGAAGCGTCGAGAGTGGTCTTGTAGAAACGCGGTATCTTGTCGTTGGGCAGGGGAGGCTCGAGATAGCAAATGCGACCACCTTAAATGCATTATAGGAATGGCGAGAGTACCCTAGGGAGCAAGTTACGAGTCGGTTTTGCAAAGAAAACACTCTCCGCCCTCCACGGCGGTATCGCATCCACATCCCTGAGCCAATTGACTCACGGTGTGATGGAAGTGACTACTTTGGTGCTTCTTGGAGGTGGGTGGTCTTAAGCCCGCGGGCTTGGTCCCGAGGGCAATGTCGGCGTTAAAGGTCCATTGGCCGAGAGCCAAATCGCTGGCGATTAGGAGGGAGTGGCGAGTAGTCCCCGGGGCCTTGGGGAGGGTGGGGCAAGCGACTAGAGAGTTTTAGGGTCAGGTGCTTTGGGCGTCAACACCCCCACTCCGCGTCAAGTCACGGTGCAAGGTCCTTGCAGTCGACAGAGGGCCTCCAAAGCGTAAAGCCACGTGGGTTGCCCAGGATTCTAGAAAGGGTTTGCATTTTGGTAGAGACTTGGTATGTGCACAGGACACGGCCGAGGCTGCGGCCCAGAATCTGTGAACAAGGAGGCCCGGCCGGAGGGCGGAGTTTGGGCTTTGTCCTCCTCCCGTGTGGCAAGTAGAAGTGGGAGGCTTTAGATGGCAAGACATTCATAAATTCGCAATTAATGCATTTATGCGAAAATAAATTCTGATTTTTTGCGGTACAGTTCCTAATCATCTCCGGCCTACGACCCAATTTGAAATTTACGAGGAGAAGGTCACAGGTCAAAGGGTTGCTTGCGTACAGAGCGGTGGGCAGCAGTTGCTTGCGGAGACAGCAGAGGCAGCACCCTTCCCCAAGTCCAAGCGAGGCGGAGACCTTGCGAGGGATCCCTCACAGAGGAGAGTGGGACCCCAAAGGCGGGATCCAAAAAGTTCACGAGGCGGCCTTCTGGCGGCGCCGGCTGCGCTAACAAACCACCCTCCCAGGGCCGGTTTCCCTATCAAGCCGTTGGATCCCTCCGTTCGGGGGCCCCTCTTGGGAAGGCCCAAAGATTCCAGATGGGTCAGGAGACTTGTCAAAGCATGGTCACGAGGTCGGCCTTGCTTAGAAGCCATGATGTCTTGTCGTCGCGAGACGCCATGTGAGAACTCGAGGAATGGCAAATCGACCACTTAAATGTTAGGTTACCCTGAGGAGCAAGTTACAAGTCGGTTTTGCAAAAGAAAAGAAACACTCCACGCCCTCCACGGCCGGTATCCATCCACATCCTGAGCCAATTGACTACGAGTGTGATAGAAGTGAGCTACTTTGGCTTCTTGGAGTCGGGTGGTCTTGACCCGCGGAACTTGGTCCCTAGGGCAATGTCGGCGTTAAAGGTCCATTGGCGAGCCAAATCAGCGATTCGGAGGGGAGGTGGCCGTCCGTCCCCAGGCCTTGGGGAGAGGAAGTCGGGGCAAGCTTGGCTTAGGAGTTTTAGGGTCCGTGCTCACGGCGTCAACACCCCCACTCCACATCAAGTCATGGGCGCCAAGGTCGCCCGAATCGACAAGGAGAGGGCCTCCAAAGCTTGTCAAACCTGTGGGTTTGCGGGTTCTAGAAGGGTTTGCGTTTTGGGGGCGAGACTGATGCAATTACGCAGGACCTGGCCAGGAAAAGGCTGGCCAGGGAATGCACGGGCAAGGGGGAGGCGGCGGGCCCGGAGTTTGGGCTGTCCTCACTCAGATGTGGCAGAGTAGAGTGAGCTGCGGTGGCAAGACATTCATAAATTACTTGAATTAATATTCCTAATCCATCTGACACACAGCCCAATTTTGAAATTTTGAGGAGAAGGTCTAGGTCAAAGGGTTAGCATTAGAGCGGTCACAGGCTGACCGTTGCGGGGAGCAGCAGAGTTAGCACCCTTCCCAAGTCAAGCGAGGCGGAGACCTTGCGAGGATCCTCACAAGAGGAGAGTGGACCCCAGAAGGCGGGATCCAAAAAAGTTCGGCAGCCCTTCGCTTGGCGCTCCCGTACCGCGCTGTAACCACCCACTCGGCCTTGATTCCCCTATCCGGCCAGATTTGGATCAACTCCGTTCGAGGGCCCCTCTTGGGAAGGCCCAAAAGATTCGGTCGATTAGGGAGAACAGCCAGTAGGCGTCACGAGAATTCGGCCTTGCTTACTAGAAACGCGGTGTCTTGTCGTTAGAGACGCGGGAGGCTCGAATGGCAAATCGACCCTACCATCGTCGGGAATGGCGAAATTACCTAGGGAGCAAGTTACAAGGTGGGTTTGCAAAGAAGAAACACTCCGCCCTCCGCGGCGGTATCCATCCACATCACAGGCGATTGACTCACGAGTGTGATGCGTGAGCTACTGGCGCTTCTTGGAGGTGGTGGTGTGGCCACGGAGCAGTCCCCAGGGCAATGTAGGCGTTACGGTCCATTGGCGAGAGCCAAATCGCGATTCAGAGAGAGTGGCGAGTAGTCCCCGAGCCTTGGGGAGAGAAGTCGGGGCAGCGACTTCAGGGAATTTTAGGGTCCGTGCTTTCTGGCGTCAACACCCCACTCCACGTCAAGTCAGCAAGGTCCTTGCGAATCGACAAGGAGAGGGCCTCCAAAGCGTAAACCACAGCCAGGTTGCGGAGTTCTAGAAGGTTTGCGTTTTGGTAGAGACTTGGTCTGTTGCCTGCAGGACCCCAGCCACACCATTTACCAGCCAAGAATCTCACGAGCAAGAGGCGGGCGGAGTTTGGGCCTGGTATCCTCCTCCCGTGTAAGTAGAAATTGGGAAGCTTTTGTGATGGCAAGACATTCATAAAATTAGCAATTAATGCATTTGTACGAAAATAAATTCTGATTTTTGCCAGCTGGATTGTAATCCATCTCGACACACAGCCCAATTTTGAAATTTTGAGGAGAAGGTCTAGGTCAAGGGTTAGCATTGTTAGAGCGGTCGGGGCAGCTGGATTGCGGGAGCAACCCGAGCTGGCACCCTACCCAAGTCCAAGCGAGGCGGGACCTTGCGGGGGATCCCTCACAAGAGGGGAGAGTCAGGACCCCAAGGCGGGATCCAAAAAGTTCGAGGCAGCCCTTCATGGCGCTCCCGAGCACACTTTAATATTGACCACCCTCCCGGCCGGTTCCCCTATCGACCCGTTGGATCCTCGTTCCAGGCCCCTCTTGGGGAGGCCCTAAAGATTCGAGGATGGTCAGGGAGAACTTGTCCAGAGCCCAGCGGGCGTCACAGTGCGGCCTTGTAGAAACCATGATGTCTTATGGATTCGAGGGCAGGAGACTCAGGAATGGCAAATCACGATACACTTAAATCGTCGGAATAGGCGAAATTACCCTAGGGAGCAAGGATTACAAGGTAGGTTTGCAAAGAAAGCACTCCGCCTCCACGGCGGTATCAGCATCCACATCCTAGGCCAATTGACTCAGAGTGTGATGGAAGTGAGCGACTACTTTGGTGCTTCTTGGAGGTCGGGTGGTCTTACAGCCCGCGGAGCTTGGTCCCGGGGCAATGTCGGCGTTGAGTCCATTAAGCGAGAGCCAAATAGCGATTCGGAGAGGGAGGTGGCAGAGTGAGTCCCAGGGGCCTTGGGGAGGAAGTGGGGCAAGCGACTTCGAGGGATTTTGGGTCCGTGCTTTGGCGTCCAACACCCCACTCCGCGTCAAGTCCGCGGTGCAGGTCCGCCCGAGATCGACAGGAGAGGGCCTCAAAGCGTAGAAGCCTGTGGGTTTCCCAAGTTCTAGAAGGGTTTTGCGTTTTTGGGGGCCAGAGACTTGGTGCATTTGCACTTTGGGACACGGCAGCACCCAGCCAGAGAATACGAGGCAAGAGGCCGGCGGAGCAAGAGTTTGGGCTGCCTCACTCGATGTAGCAGAAGTAGAAGTGGCTTTGCGGTGGCAAGACATTCATAAATTACTTAATTAATGCATTTATGCGAAAATAAATTCTGATTTTTGCATTTGGATTCTAATCCATCTCAGCACCACGACCCAATTTTTGAAATTTTAGGAGAAGGTCTAGGTCAAAGGTTAGCATTAGAGCGATTAGGAGCGGCGGTTAGGGAACAGCGGCACCCTACCCAAGTCAAACGAGGCGGGACCTTGGGGATCCCTCACAAAGAGGGAAGTCCAGGACCCCAAGAGGGATCAAAAAAGTTCGAGGCAGCCCTTCACGGCGCTCCCAGGGGCTGCATGTGACCACCCTCAGGGCCGGTTCCCTATCGGCCGTTGGATCCTCCGTTCAGGAGCCCCCTCTTCCGGAAGGCCTAAAGATTCCAGATCGGTCGGGAGAACTTGTCAAACAGCGGAAGCGTCAATTCGGCCTTGTAGAAACCCTTGATGTCTTGTCGTTGAACCTTTGGGGAGCTCGGAATAGCCGTCGACCACCGCAAATGTCGTCTAGGAATGGCGAGAGTACCCTATGGGAGCAAGTTACAAAGATTACCGGTTTTGCAAAAGAAAGAAACACTCACGCCCTCCACGGCCGGTATCGCATCCATCCTAGGCCAATTGACTACGAGTGTGATGGAAGTGAGCTACTTTACGAATTCAACTTCTTGGAGATTGAATTGGTCTTACAGCCCTGAGCTTGGTCGAGGGCAATGCCGGCGTTACGAGTCCATTGGCGAGAGCCAAATCGCGGTCCGGAGGAGAGGAGAATTAAGCGCGGTAAAGTCCCAGGGGCCTTGGGGAGAGGAAATTAGGGGCAAGCAGCTTAGGGGATTTTAGGGTCCGTGCTTTGGCGTCAACACCCCCCACTCCCATTAAAGTCGGTGCAAGGGCGCTGAGAATCGACAAGGAGAGGGCCTCAAAAGCGTAAACCACGTGGGTTGCCAAGTTCTAGAAGTTTGCATTTGGGGGGCGAGACTTGGTATATTGCATAGGACCTGACATTTGCAACTGAGAATCACAGACAGGGCGGGCCCGGAGTTTGGGCACAATCACTCACTCCGATGTAGCAGAAGTAGAAGTGGGGCGCACTACTGATGGCAAGACATTCATAAATTACTTAATTAATGCATTGTATGCGAAAATAGTTGATTTTTTGCCAGCTGGATTCCTAATCCATCTCCGACACACAGCCCAATTTTGAAATTTTAGGAGAAGGTCTAGGTCAAGAGGTTAGCATTAGAGCGAGTGGGGGCAGTTGCGGGCAACAGTGGCCTCCCAAGTCCAAGCGAGGCGGGGACCTTGCGAGGGATCCCTCTCCTGAGAGGGGAAGTGGGACCCCAAGAGGCGGGGATCAAAAAGTTCGAGGCAGCCCTTCTGGCGGCTCCCAGGGGGCTGCAGCTAATGACCACCCTCAGGGCCGGTTTGTCCGTGGTTGGATCCTCCCGTTCGAGGCCTCTTGGGAAGGCCCAAAGATTCGAGATGGTCAGGAGAACTTGTCAAACAGCGGGGCGTCCACGAGGGAATTAAACCTTGCTTAGAAGCCTTGATGTCTTGTGGGTGGGCAGACTCACGAGGAATGGCAAATCGACCACACTTGCCAAATGAAGTCCCAGGATTACCACAGGGAGCAAGTTACAAGGTGGGGTTTTGCAAAGAAAGAAACACTCCGCCCTCCACGGCATTATCCCTAGCATCCACATCCTAGGCCCAGTTATTTCTGAGGTGTGATGAGTGAGCTACTTTAGGCTTCTTGGAGGTGGTGGTCTCATTACAGGAACTTGGTCCCTAGGGCAATGTCGGCGATTCAGGTGTTAAGCTGAGGCAAATGGCGGTCCCTAGGAGAGGGGTGGCGTAAGTACACAAGGCCTTAGGGGAGAGAAGTGGGGCAAAAGCGACTTCGGGGGATTTTGGGAATTAAAGGTATACGGCGTCAACACCCCCGCTCCCGCGTCAAGTCATGGCACAAGGTCCGCCGAATCCCCGGCAAGGAGAGAGAGGGCCTCCATAAACCTGTGGGTTGCGGGGTTTCCTAGAAGGGTTTGTTTGGTAGAGACGATACATTACTAGGACTGGCCTAGAAACTGCAGTAGAATCTGAACAAGGAGGCCCGGCGGAGGGAGGCGGAGTTTGTTTGTCACTCTCCGATGTGGCAAGTAGAAGTGGGCTTTTACAGTAATAGGAACATTCATAAATTAGCAATTAATGCATTATGCGAAAATAAATTCTGATTTTTTGCAGTGGATTCCTAATCCATCTCATTTTGGCCCAATTTGAAATTTTGGGAGAGGTCCCTACAGGTCAAAGGGTTAGCATTAGAGCGGTCGGGCAGCCCGTTCACGGGGCAGCCGGTAGCACCCTTCCCCAAGTCAAGCGAGGCCAGGACCTTGCGGGGATCCCTCACAAGAGGGGGAAGTCCAGGACCCCAAGGCGGGATCAAGTTCAAGCGACCCTTCACGGCAGCGCTCCCAGCTGCAGCTATGAACCACCCTCGGGCCCGGTTCCTA
Organism: Isoetes taiwanensis; assembly: GCA_021234155.1. Lineage (NCBI taxonomy): Eukaryota > Viridiplantae > Streptophyta > Lycopodiopsida > Isoetales > Isoetaceae > Isoetes > Isoetes taiwanensis. The sequence continues at coordinate 6,381,044 of JAJEKV010000070.1, read as the reverse complement.
TCGGCCGTTGGATCCTCGTTGAGGGCCCTGCCGGGGAAGGCCCAAAAGATTCGGATGGTGGAGAACTTACGTAACCGGCAGGCGTCGAATTACGGCCTTGCTTAGAAACGCGGTGTCTTATGCGTTGGGCACGGGAGGCTCGAGAATGCTCTAAGCTCGACCACACTTAAATCGTCCGGAATGGCGAAATTACCTAGGGCAATTTACAAGATTAGGTTTGCAAAGAAAACACTCCGCCCTCCGGCGGTATCCCATCCACATCCTAGGCCAATTGACTCACGATTGGCATTTGAGAGAGTAGGCTACTTTTGGGTACTTCTTGGAAGTCGGGTGGTCTTCGAACCCGCGGGCTTGGTCCCCGGGGGCAATGTGAATGTTTGAGTCCATTGGCAGAGCCAAATGGCGGTCCAGGAGAGGGAGGTGGCAGGTCAGTCCCCGGGGCCTTGGGAGAGAGCCGGAGACAGCGACTTAGGGGGATTTTGAGATTAGGTGGCGTGTGCCCCCACTTCAGTCGCGGTGCAAGGTCCTTGCAGTCGACAGGGAGAGCCTCCAAAGCGTAAACCTGTGGGTTGCCAAGTTCTAGAAGGGTTTGCGTTTTGGGGGCAGAGACTTAGTCTGTTACTTGGGACTTGGCATTTGCAGCCAGGAATACGAACAGGAGGCCGGCGGGCCGGGTTGGGCACCATCCCTCCTCTAGATGTGGCCATTAGAAATTACAAGGCTTTTCTGCAGTGGCAAGACATTCATAAATGCATTGTCACGAAAATAAATTACGATTTTTGCAATTTGGATTCTAATCCATCTCAAGGCTGCGACCCAATTTTTGAAATTTTTAGGAAGGTTTAGGTCAAAGGTTAGCATTAGAGCGATTTGGGGCAGCAGCCGTTCGCGGGGCAACGAGCTGCTTCCCTTCCCCAAGTCAAGCGAGGCCAGGACCTTGGGATCCCTCACAAGAGGGAGAGTCCCAGGACCCCCAGAAGCGGGATCCAAAAGTTCCCGAGGCAGCCCTTCTGGCGGCTCACGAGGGCGCTACTTGCGTAATGACCACCCTCAGGGCAGGACACTATCCGGCCGTTGGATGTGGGTGGGGCCCCTCTTGGGAAGGCCCAAAGATTCCGGATCGATTAGGAGAACTTGTCAAGCTGTGAGGTGCATTGCTTGTAGAAACGCGGTGTCTTGTGGATTTAGAGACATAGAGGAGGCTCACGAGGCAACATTCGACCACCTTAAAATCGTCAGGATTACCCTGGGGAACGTTACAGGTCAGTTTGCAAAGAAAGAAACACTCTAAGCCCTCCCACGGCCGTTATCCGCATCCACATCCCTAGGCCAATTGACTCACGAGTGTGATGGAAGTGAGCTACTTTGGGCGGCTTCTTGGAGGTGGTGGTCTCCCCGGCCCTTGAACCTTGGTCCCGAGGGCAATATCGGCGTTGAGTCATTGGCAGAGCCAAATGGCGATTCGGAGAGGGGGAGGTTGCCCGTCCGTCCCGGGGGCCTTGGGGAGAGTGGGGCAGCGGCTTAGGGGGATTTAGGGTCAGTGGTCGTCAACACCCCACTCCACATCAAGTCAGTAAGGGGTCCGCCCGGAATACAAGGGAGGGCACCCAAGCGGCCAGTGGGTTGCGAGGTTCCTAGGGTTTTGCGTTTTGGGGTAGGGCTTGATGCATTGCGCAGGACTGGCGAGAAGCTACTGGCAGGGAATATGGAGCAGAGGCCCGGCGAGTTTGGGCTTGTCCTCCTCCACGATGTGGCAAGTAGAAATTAGGGGAAAACTGCTGATGTAGAACATTCATAAATTAATTAATGCATTATGCAGCGAAAATAAATTCTGATTTTTTAGGCTGGTTTACTAATCCATCTCAACACACGGCCCAATTTTTCGAAATTTTGGAGAAGGTCTAGGTGAGGTTAGCATTTAGAGCGATTAGGGGGCGGCTTGGGTGCGGGGCAACGGTAGCACCCTTCCCCAGTCAAAGCGAGGCGAGGACCTTGCGGGATCCCTCCACGAGGAGAGTCAGGACCCAAGAGGGATCAAAAGTTTAAGGCAGCCCTTCACGGCAGCGCTCCCGGGGGGCTGCGCTAATGACACCCCTCCGGGGCGTTCCCCTATCCGACGTTTGGATCCTCCGTTCAGAGCCTCTTGGGAAGGCCAAAGATTCGAGATAGGTGGAGAACTTGTCAAACGCGTCTGAGGTGAAGCCTTGTAGAAACGCGCGGTGTCTTGTCGTTAGAACGCGGGGAGCTCAGGAATGGCAATGCGACCACGCACGCCAATCGTCGGATTACCTAGGGAGCAAGTTACAAAGGTGGGTTTGCAAAGAAAGAAACACTCGCCCTCCACGGCCGGTATCCATCCACATCCTAGGCCGGTGACTACGAGTGTGATGGAAATTATGACGCTACTTTGGCTTCTTGGAGGTCGGGTGGTCTTAAGCCCGCGGAACTTGGTCCCCGGGGGCAATGTCGGCGTTGAGTCCATTGGCGGAGCCAAATCGCGGTCCCGGAGAGGTTGCGTCCGTCCCGGGGCCTTGGGGAGAGGAAGTGGGGCAAGCAGCTTCAGGGGATTTTAGAATTAGGTGGTGTGCAGAAAAAGTCAGCACGCGCCTCCACATCAAGTCACGGCGCAGGTCCCATGAGAATCGACAAGGAGAGGGCCTCCAAGCGGCAAGCCACGGCAGGTTGCGGGTTCTAGGGGTTTGCGTTTTGGGGCGGAACTTGATACAGTGAACAGGACCTGGCGAGAGGCTGCGGCCCAGAATATGGAGCAAAGAGGCCGGCGGGCGGAGTTTGGGCTTGTCCCTCCTCCCGATGTGGCAAGTAGAAGTGAGCGTAGCTTTGCGGTGGCAAGAACATTCATAAATTAGCAATTAATGCATTATGCGAAAATAAATTCTGATTTTTGCGGTGGATTCCTAATCCATCTCGGGCACCTGACCCAATTTTGAGGTACTTTGGGAGGTCTAGGTCAAGGGTTAGCGCATTAGAGCGGTCCGGGGCAGCCCGTTGCGGGCAACGAGCTAGCACCCAAGTCAAGCGAGGGCGGGGACGCGCGGGGATCCCTCACAGAGGGGAAGTCTTGACCCAGGGATCCCAGCGTTCCCGGCGACCCTTCACGGCAGCTCCCGAGGGCTACGCGCTAATGATCACCCTCCGAGCCGGTTCCCCTCAGGCCGGATTTGGATCCTCCCGTTGGGGGCCCCTCTTGAGGAAGGCCCAAAAGATTCGGTCGGTCAGGGAGAACTTACATCAGCAGGTAAATCGAGGTAAACCTTGCCTTAGAAACGATGTCTTGTCGTTGAACGCGGGAGACTCCGGAGCCAACAAATGCGACTACTGCCAAATGGAGTGAGAATGTGAAATTCTAGGGAGCAAGTTACAGGTAGTTTTAAAGAAGAAACACTCACGCCCTCGGCGGTATCACGCATCCACATCCTAGGCAATTGACTCACGAGGTGTGATGGAAGTGAGCTACTTTGGCGCTTCTTGGAGGTCGGGTGGTCTTCTGGCCAAGGAACTTGGTCCCGAACGGTCGGCGTTAGAGTCCATTGGCGAGCCGTCAGCATTCCAGGAGAAGGGAGGTCACCGTCCGTCCCAGGGCCTTGGGGAGAGGTGAGACAGCGGCTTAGGGGATTTTGGGAATTAGTGCTACGGCGTCAACACCCCCTCCACGTCCAGAATCCGCGATTACGGGATTCCGCCCGTCGACAAGGAGAGGGGGGCCTCCAAAACGTAAACCACATGGGTTGCGGAGTTCTAGAAAGGGTTTGCGTTTTGGGGGCGGGGCTGATACACACATTTGCACTTGGGACTTGGCAGCAGCTTGTGAGAATCTGAGCAAGGGGCGGCGGAGTTTGGGCCTGTCCCCTCACTCCCTCCCACGTGCTTGTAGCAAGTAGAAGTGAGCTTTGTGATGGCAAGACATTCCTTAAATTACATAGTGTCACATTGTAGAAAATAAATTCTGATTTTTTACCAGCTGGATTCCTAATCCATCTCGGCCTGCAACCCAATTTTTGAAATTTTGAGGAGAAGGTCTAGGTCAAGGTTAGCATTAGAGCAGTGAGGCAGCCGTTGCGAGGGAGCCCAGCTTGACTGGCACCCTTCCCAAAGTCCAGAGCAAGGCGGGACTGGGGATCCCTCACAAGAGGAGTCAGGACCCCAAAAGGTAGGGATCAAAAAGTTCCCGAGGCGGCCCTTCTGGCGGCTCACAGGGAGCTGCGCTAATGACCACCCTCCCGGCCGGTTCCCCTATCCGTGATTTAGATCCTCCACGTTCCAGGGGCCCCTCTTAGGGAAGGCCCAGATTCGAGATGGTCTAGGAGAACTTGTCAAGCGTGGGGCGTCACGGGAATTACGACCTTGTAGAAACGCAGTGTCTTGTGGATTCGGGCACCGGGGAGGCTCGGAATGGCAAATCCCGACCCTGCCGTCGTAGAATGGCGAAGTACCTAGGAGCAAGTTACAAGGAGTTTGCAAAAGAAAAGAAACACTCACGCCCACTCCCACGGCCAGGTGTCCAGCATCCACATCCTAGGCCGGTAGGCCTACGAGGTGTGATGGAAGTGAGCTACTTTGGCTTCTTGGAGGTGAGGGTGGTCTTCTGGCCTGAGAACTTGGTCCCCGAGGGCAATTCGGCGTTCTGAGTCCATTAAGCGAGCCAAATCAGCGGTCCAGGAGGGAGGTCACTTGCGTCCGTGGGGCCTTGGGAGAGGAAGTCCCGGGGCAAAAGCGACTAGGGGGAATTTTAGGAGTCCGTGCTCACGGCGTCCAACACCCCCACTCCCGCGTCAAGTCACGGCGCAGGTCGCCCGAATCGACAGGAGAGGGGCCTCCAAAGCGTAAACCTGTGGGTTGCGGTTCTAGAAGGGTTTGCGTTTTGGGGGGCGAGACTTGAGTGCATTGCACTTAAGGACTGGCAGTGCGGTAGGAGAATGGAGCAAGGCCCGGCGGAGGCGGAGTTTGGGCACATCCTCCTCCCAGGTAGCAAGTAGAAGTGGCTGCGGTGGCAAGACATTCATAAATTTGCAATTAATGCATTATGCGAAAATCAATTACGATTTTTGCGGTGGATTCCTAATCCATCTCCGGCCTGACCCATTTTTGAAATTTACCCCGGAGAAGGTCTGAGTCAAGGGTTAACATTAGAAGCGGTGGGGCAGCCCGTTGCAGAACAGCAAGAGCTGGCACCCTTCCCAAGTCAAGCGAGGCCAGGACCTTGCGGGGATCCCTCACAAGAGGGAGAGTCCCAGGACCCCAAGGCGGGATCAAAAAGTTTCGAGGCGGCCCTTCACGGCGGTGCTCCCGAGCACTGCGCTAATGATCACCCTCGAGCCCGATTCCCTATCCGACCGTTGGATCCTCCGTTCAGGGGCCCCTCTTGGGGAAGGCCAAGATTCGGTCGGTCAGGAGAACTTGTGTCCAAGCGGTAGGCGTCACGAGGTGCGGCCTTGTAGAAACATGATGTCTTGTCGTTGAACGCAGGAGGCTCCAGAATAGCAAACCGACCCTACCAAATGCGTCGAGGAATGGCGAAATTACCCTAGAGCAAGTTACAAGGTCGGTATTGCAAAGAAGAAACACTCCACGCTCTCCACGGCAGTATCCGTCCATAACCTGAGCCAATTGACTACGAGTGTGATGGAAGTAAGGCTACTTTGGCTTCTTGGAGGTGGTGGTCTTCACAGCCCGCGGGAACTTGGTCTCCGGGGCAATGGCGGCGTTCTGAGTCCATTGGCGAGCCAAATCAGCGATTCAGGAGGGAGGTGAGTAGTCCCGAGGGGGCCTTGGGAGAGAGGTGAGCAGCGACTTAGAGGATTTTTAGGGTCCGTTAACAAGGCGTCAACACCCTCACTCCCACGTCAGAATCCCGCGATTGCAAGGTTAGCTAGGAAATCGACAAGGAGAGGGCCTCAAAGGCGTAAACCACAGTGGGTTGCGAGGTTCTAGAAGGGTTTTGCGTTTGGGGGCGAGGGCTGGTCTTTGCACTAGGACACGGCAGCGGCAGCCCAGAGAATGCAGGCAAGAGGCGGCGGAGGCGGAGTTTGGGCACATCCCCTCCTCTAGATGTGGCAAGTAGAAATTAGAGCTTTTCTTGTTGGCAAGACATTCATAAATTACTTAATTATTACATTATCACGAAAATAAATTACGATTTTTTGCGGTAGTTCTAATCCATCTCCGACACACAGCAATTTTGAGAATTTTGGGAGAAGGTCACAGGTTAAAGGGTTAGCATTAGAATGGTCCGGGGCAGCCCGTTGCGGGGCAACGGTGGCACCCTCCCAAGTCCAAGCGAGGCGGAGACCTTGCGAGGGGATCCCTCACACCTGAGAGGGAGAGTCTTGACCCCAAGAGGCGGGATCAAAAAGTTCAGGAGGCAGCCCTTCTGGCAGCTCCCGAGGCTGCATGTAGTCACCCTCGAGGCCCGGTTCCCCTATCCGACCATTGGATCCTCCGTTCGGGGGCCCACCTACTGGGAAGGCCCAAAAGATTCCAGTCGGTCAGAGAGAACTTGTCAAGCAGGTAAGTGATCACGAGGTGCGGCCTTGTAGAAACCCATGATGTCTTGTCGTTGGCGGGCAGGGAGGCTCGGAATGACAAATGCGACCCTGCCAAATGCGTGAGGTCAGCGAGAGTACCCTGAGAGCAAGTTACAAGGTCGGTTTTGCAAAGAAAGAAACACTCCACGCCCTCCACGACGATATCACGCATCCACATCTAGGCCAATTGACTGCAGGTGTGATGGAAGTGAGCTACTGGCTTCTTGGAGTGGGTGGTCTTAAGCCGCGGAACTTGGTCTCCCAGGGGCAATGTGGAACGTTACACAGCGAGTCCATTGGCGAGCCAAATCGCTTGGTCCCTAGGAGAGGGAGGTGGCCGTCCCGGAGTCAGGGCCTTGGGGAGAGGGTGAGAACTGGCGACTTCCGGGGGATTTTGCAGGGTGGAGTGCTCTGGCGTCAACACACCCCCACTCCGTCAGTCCACCGGTGGAGTTAAGCCCGAATCGACAAGGAGAGGGGCCTCCCAAAGCAGCGTAAACCACGTGGGTTGCGGGTTCTAGAAGGGTTTTGCGTTTTGGGGGGGCGGGCTTAATTACTGTTGCACTTAGGACTGTAGAGAAGCGGCAGTAGGGAATCTGGGCAGGGGAGGCCCGGCGGAGGCGAGTTTGGGCCTGTCACTACTCAGGAGTGTGGCAAGTAGAAATTAGGAGCGCTTTTCAGGTGGCAAGACATTCATAAATTACTTAATTAATGCATTTATGCAATAAATTCTGATTTTTGCAATTTGGATTCCTAATCCATCTCAGCACACAACCAATTTTTGAAATTTTAGGAGAAGGTCTAGGTCAAGGGTTAGCATTAGAATGGTCGGGTTGCGGGGCAGCGAGCTGGCACCCTTCCCAAGTCCAAGCCCGAGGCGGGGACCTTGCGGGGATCCCACTCACAAGAGGAAGTGGGACCCCAAAGAGGCGGGATCAAAAGTTCGGCGGCCCTTCTGGCGCTCAGAGCTGCATGTAAACCACACTCAGCCCGGTTCCCCTATCCGACCGTTGGATCCCTCCCGTTGAGGCCCCTCTTGGGAAGGCCCCAAAAGATTCGAGGTCGGTCCGGGGAGAACTTGTCAAAGCGTGCGGCGTCGAGGTGGCCTTGTAGAAACCGCGGTGTCTTATGCGTTGAACGCGGGAAGCTCGGAATGGCAAATGACCCTGCCAAATGCGTCGAGAATGGCGAAGTACCTAGGAGCAAGTTACAAGAGGAGGTTTTGCAAAGAAAAGAAACACTCCCGCCCTCCCACGGCGGTATCCGCATCCACATCCTGAAACCCAATTGACTCACGGTGTGATGGAAGTAGGCTACTTTGGCTTCTTGGAGGTCGGGTGGTCTTCTGGCCACAGAACTTGAGTCCCCGGGGCAATTAAACGTTGAGTCCATTAGCGAGCCAAATGGCGATTCAGGAGAAGGAGGTCACGCGTCAGGTCCCGAGGGGCCTTGGGGAGAGGAAGTCGGGGCAAAAGCGACTTGAGGGGGATTTTAGGGTCGTGCTTTCTGGCGTCAGCACCCCCACTCCCGTCCGTCAGCGCCAAGGTCCCGCCCAGTCGACAAGGAGAGGGCCTCAAAGCAATAATACAGTAGGGTTTGCGGTTGAGGGTTTTGCGTTTTGGGGCGAGACTGGTCACATTGCACTGGGACACGGCAGAAGCTGCCAGCTTGAGAATGGAGCAAAGAAGCTGGCGGGTGAGGTTTGGGCCTGTCACTCCTCGATGTGTGGCAAAATTAGAAATTAGGCGCTTTGAGTGGCAAGACATTCATAAATTTGCAATTAATGCATTGTCTGAAAATCAATTCACTGATTTTTTGCGGTGGATTCTAATCCATCTCGGCCTGGCCAATTTTGAAATTTTTGAGGAGAAGGTCTAGGTCAAAGGGTTGGCAACATTAGAGCGGTGGGCAGCCCGTTGGAGCAACCGAGGCTGGCACCCTTCCCAAGTCAAAGCGAGGCGGGACCTTGCAGGATCCCTCACAGAGGGGGAGTCAGGACCCCAAGAGGCGGGATCAAAAAGTTTCGAGCAGCCCTTCTGGCAGTGCTCCCCGGGGGCTGCCTGCGCTAATGATCACCCTCAGGAGCCCGATTCCCTATCCGGCTGGGTTGGATCCTCCGTTTGGGGGCCCCTCTTGGGGAAGGCCAAAAGATTCCAGATGGGTCGGAGAATTTGTCAAACGTGAGGCGTCTGAGGTCGGCCTTGCTTAAGCCATGATGTCTTATGCGTTCGAGACGCGAGCTCCAGAATGGCAAACCGACCACGCCAAATGCATTAGGAATGGCGAAATTACCTAGGGAGCAAGTTACAAGGTGGTATTGCAAAGAAGAAACACTCCGCGCTCTCACGGCGGTATCCGCGCATCCATAACCTAGGCCAATTGGCTACGAGTGTGATGGAAGTAGAGCTACTTTGGCGCTTCTTGGAAGTCGAATTGGTCTTCAACCCGCGGAACTTGGTCTCGGGGGCAATGTCGGCGTTACGGTCCATTGGCGAGGCAAATCGCGATTCGAGGAGAGGGGAGGTGGCCCGTCAGATCCCGGGGCCTTGGGGAGAGGAGAGTGGGGGCAAGCAGCTTAGGGGGGATTTTTAGGGTCCGTGCTGCGGCGTCAACACCCTCACTCCGCGTCAGATCACGGTGCAGGTTCCTTGCGGGCTCGACAGGAGAGGGCCTCCCAAGCGTAAACCTGTGGGTTGCGAGGTTCTAGAAGGTTTTGCGTTTTGGGGCCGAGACTTGGTCTTTACGCAGGACGGCAGCGAAGACCCGAGAATACGGAGCAAGGAAGCGGCGGGCCGGAGTTTGGAGCCTGTCCTCCTCCCGATGTGGCAAGTGCAGAAGTGGTAGCACTGCGATGGCAAGACATTCATAAATTAGCAATTAATGCATTATCACGAAAATAAATTACGATTTTTGCGTTTGGATTCTAATCCATCTCAACACACAGCCAATTTTGAAATTTTTGGGAGAAGGTCTAGGTTAAAGGTTAGCATTAAATTAGTGGGCAGCGGCCCGTTGCAGAACAGCAGAGCTGGCTGCTCCCAAGTCAAGCGAGACCAGGACCTTGCGAGGATCCCTCACACAAAGGAGGGAGAGTCTTGACCCAAAGGCGGGATCAAAAAGTTCAGAGGCAGCCCCTTCACAGCGCTCCCGAGGGGGCAGCTGCAGCTGAAAATGATCACCCTCCCGAGGCGGTTCCCCTATCCGACCGTTGGATCCCTCCGTTGAGGGGGCCCCTCTTGGGAAGGCCCAAAGATTCAGAATTCGATTAGGGAGAACTTGTCCAAGCGTGGGAAATGCAGTGCGGCCTTGTAAGCTTACTTGATGTCTTGTCGTTGAAGACGCAGGAGGCTCAGGAATGACAAATAAACCACGCCAAATGATAGGGGAATGTGAGAAATTACCCTAGGGAGCAAGGTGCAAGGAGTCGGTTTTGCAAAGAAAAGAAGAGCTTACTCCACGCCCACTCCACGACTGTTATCACGCATCCACATCCTAGGCCAATTGACTCACGAGGTGTGATGGAAGTGAGCTACTTTGGCTTCTTGGAGGTGGGTGGTCTTCACAGCCAAGACTTGGGAGTCCCCGGGGGCAGTCCGGCGTTCACAGGTCCATTGGCCGAGCCAAATGTGATTCAGGAGAAGGGAGGTCACCCGTGTCCCCAGGGCCATGGGGAGAGAAATTCGGGGCAAGCAGCTTCCGGGGGATTGCAGGGTCAGTGCTCTGGCGTCAACACCCCCACTCCACGTCAAGTCGCAGTGCAAGGTTCCGCCCGAATCACGACAAGGAGGGCCTCCAAAGCACAGTAAACCACGGCGGGTTGCGAGGGGTTCTAGAAGGGTTTGCGTTTTGGGGGCGAGACTTGGTACATTTGCACTTGGGACACGGCAGCAGCGTGGCCAGAGAATCTGAACAAGGCCCGGCGGGCCGGAGTTTGGGCTGTCCCCTCCCTCCGATGTAGCAACGAAGTAGAAATTAGGAAACAGCTTTAGAGTGGCAAGACATTCATAAATTACATAATTAATGCATTTAATGCGAAAGAGATTCTGATTTTTGCAATTTCATTCTAATCATCTAATCAGGGAGAAGGTCTAGGTCAAGGGTTAGCATTATTAGAGCGATTAGAAGCTGACGCGTTGCGAGGGGCAACGAGCTGGCACCCTTCCCCCAAAAGTCCAAGCGAGGCGGGGACGGCTCACGAGGATCCCTCACAAGAGGAGAGTGGGACCCAAAGCGGGGATCAAAAAGTTCCCGAGGCAGCCCTTCTGGCGGCTCCCGGGGGCTACTGCGCTAAACCACCCTCCCGAAGCCGGTTTCCCCTATCCGACCGTTGGATCACTCGTTGAGGGAGCCCCTCTTGAGGAAGGCCCAAAAGATTCAGTCGGTACGGAGGAACTTGTCAAAGCGTGGAAACGTCACGAGGTGAAGCCTTGTAGAAACCACTTGATGTCTTGTCGTTCGGGCACGGGGAGGCTCGGAATGGCAAATGCGACCACCGCCAAATGCGTCCAGAATGGCGAAGTACCCTAGGGAGCAAACAAGGAGGTTTGCAAAGAAAAGCACTCCCGCCCTCCACGGCGATTATCCGCATCACATCCCTAGGCCAATTGACTCACGAGTGTGATGGAAGTGAGCTACTTTGGCGCTTCTTGGAAGTGAGGGTGAGATGTACGGCCACCCGGGAGCACCCGGGCTCCCGGGGCAATTACGGCATTCTGAGTCAAATAGCGAGCAAATCGCGATTAGGAGGAATCACGCGTCGTCCCGGGGCCTTGAGGAGAGAAGTGGGGCAAAGCGGCTTCCGGGGGATTTTAGGAGTCCGTGCTTTCTGGCGTCAACACCCCACTCCACGTCAAGTCACGGCGCAGGTCCAGCCCAGTCGACAAGGAGAGGGCCTCCAAAGCGTAAACCACATTAGCAGGTTGCGAGGTTCTAGAAGGGTTGCGTTTTGGGCGAGTTTCATTGCCGCGGACGGCGGCGCAGCGAGAATGAGCAAGGGGAAACTGGCGGGCGGAGTTTAGACATCTCTCCCGATGTGGCAAGTAGAAGTGGTGGCAAGACATTCATAAATTTGCAATTAATGCATTGTAAAAATCAATTCTGATTTTTTTGCCAGCTGGATTCTAATCCATCTCCAGCTACCACGGCCAATTTTGAAATTTTGGGAAGGTCTAGGTCAAAGGGTTAACATTAGAGCGGTGGGGCGGCCGCTGGATTGCGGGGCAACGGTGGCACCCTTCCCAAGTCCATGAGGCCCGGGACCTTGGGGATCCTCACAGAGGGGAGAGTCCGGACCCCAAGGCGGGGATCAAAAAGTTTCGAGCAGCCCCTTCACAGCGTGCTCGAGGGGCTGCAGCTAATGATCGCACCCACTCCCGGGCCGATTCCCCTATCCGGCCAGATTTGGATCCTCAGTTGGGGGCCCCTCTTGGGGAAGGCCCAAAGATTCCAGGTCGATTAGGGAGAACTTGTCAGCAGGTAGGCGTCCACGAGGTGAAGCCTTAGCCAGAACGCGGTATCTTGTCGTTGGGCACGGGAGGCTCGAGAATGGCAAACCGACCACTGCCAAATGCGTCCCAGGAATGGCGAAATTACCCTAGGGAGCAAGTTACAAGGTCGGTATTGCAAAGAAAGAAACACTCCAAACCACCAGCGGTATCGCATCCATAACCTAGGCCAATTGATACGAGTGTGATGGAAGTGAGCTACTTTAAACTGCTTGGAAGTCGGGTGGTCGCCCACAGCCACGGAACTTGGTCTCGAGGGCAATGTCGGCGTTACGAGAGTCCATTGGCGAGGCCAAATAGCGATTAGGAGAGTGGCCCGTCCCGTCCCGGGGCAGGGAGAGGAAATTGAGGGCAAGCGGCTTAGGATTTTTAGGACCGTGCTCTGGCGTCTTACCCTCACTCCCGTCAGGGTGATTGCAAGGTTCCGCCGAATCACAGCCGAGGAGAGAGGGCCTCCCAAAGCGTAAACCACGTGGGTTGCCGAGGGTTCTAGAAGGGTTTTAGCGTTTTGGGGCGAGACTTGGTGCTTTGCACTTGGGACACAGCCGGCGGCAGCAGGAAATGGAGCAAGGGGCCAGCGGAGGCGAGGAGTTTGGGCACATCCTCCTCAGATGTGGCAAGTAGAAGTGGGCTTTTGCGTGGCAAGACATTCATAAATTAAGCAATTATGCATTATCACGAAAATAAATTCTGATTTTTGCCGGTGGATTCCTAATCCATCTCGGCCTGACCCAATTTTGAAATTTACCCCCGGAGAAGGTCTGAGTTAAAGGGTTAGCGCATTAGAGCGGTCGGGGCAGCCCGTTTGCGGGGAGCAGCAGTGGCACCCTTCCCAAAGTCAAGCGAGGCGAGGACCTTGCGGGGATCCCTCACAGAGGGAGAGTCCCAGGACCCCAAGAGGGATCAAAAAAGTTCAGCTGACCCTTCTGGCGGCGCTCCCGGTGCGCTAGCCGAGCCACTCTCCGGGCCCGGTTCCCCTATCATTTGTGGATCCCTCCGTTGGGGGCCCCTCTTGGGAAGGCCCAAAAGATTCCAGATCGGTCGGGACTCAAAGGAGAACTTATCCAAACATGAGCGTCTGAGAATCCGGCCCCTTGCCAAAGCTTCGCGTGTCTTATGAATTCGGAGCACGGAGAGCTCGGAATGGCAAATGCGACCACCGCCAAATCATCGGAATGGCGAAATTACCTAGGAGCAAGTTACAAGGTGGGGTTTGCAAAGAAAAGCTCCGCGCCCTCCCGGCGGTATCCGCATCACATCCCTGGGCCAGTGACTACGAGGTGTGATGGAAGTGAGCTACTTTGGCGCTTCTTGGAGGTGGTTGGTCTTACAGCGGCGGAACTTGGTCCCCGGGGCAATGTCGATATTCACGAGTCCATTAGCAAGCCAAATGCAGCGATTCGGAGAGGGAGGTGCTTGCGTCCCATCCCCAAGGCCTTGAGGGAGAGAAATTTAGAGACAGCGACTTAGGGGGATTTTGAGGGTCCAGATGCTCACGTCAACACACCCCCTCCACGTCAGAATCCTGGCGCAAAAGGTCCCGCCCGAATCGACAGGAGAGGGGCCTTAAAGCATGTAAACCACATTGGGTTGCGGTTCTAGAAGGATTTGCGTTTTGGTAGAGACTTGATACATTGCGCAGGACACGGCAGAGAACTGCGGTAGGGAATGCAGGCAAGGGAAGCTGTGAGGCGGAGTTTGGGCACGGCCCCTCCTCCCGATGTAGCAAGTGATGAAGTGGGAAGCGCTTTTGTAGTGGCAAGACATTCATAAATTAAGCAATTAATGCATTGTCTGAAAATAAATTCTGATTTTTGCGGTGGATTCCTAATCCATCTCGGCCTGCAGCCCAATTTCGAAATTTTGAGAGAAGGTCTAGGTCAAAGGGTTGCTTATTAGAGCAGTGGGGCTGACTGGTTAGCGGGGCAACAGTGGCACCCTTCCCAAGTCAAACGAGGCCGGGGACATACGGGGATCCCTCACAAGAGGGAGGACCCCAGGGATCCAAAAAGGATTCCCCGGCGGCCCTTCTGGCGGCGCTCCCGGGGCTGCGCTAATGACCGCACCCTCCGGGCCGGTTTCATCCGACCGGATCCTCCGTTCGGGGGCCCTCTTGGGAAGGCCCAAAAGATTCGGTCGGTGGGAGAACTTGTGTCAAGCCGTGGGGCGTCACGAGTCGGCCTTGCTTAGAAACGCGGTGTCTTGTCGTTGAACGCAGGAAGAGCTCGAATAGCAAATAAACCACATAAATAAATCCCAGAATAGTGAAATTACCCTAGGGAGCAGGATTACAAGATTAGGTTTTGCAAAGAAAGAAACACTGCATGCACTCCGCGTGATCCATCCACAACCTAGGCCAATTATTCTGAGTGTGATGGAAGTAGGCTACTTTGGGCTTCTTGGAGGTGAGGTGGTCTTGGCCCTTGAACTTGGTCCCGAGAACTAATGTCGACGTTGAGTCCATTAAGCGAGCCAAATGTAGCGGTCCCAGGAGAGGGAGGTGGCAGTCCATCCCGAGTGAGGCCTTGGGGAGAGGAGATTGAGGCTTAGGGATTTTAGAATTAGTGCTAAAGGCGTCCAACACCCCCACTCCGCGTCAAGTCCGCAGTGCAAGGTCAGCCCGAATCTTGCCACAAGGAGAGGGGCCTCCAAAGCGTAAACCACGTGGGTTGCGAGGTTAGAAGGGTTTTGCGTTTGGGGGGCGAGACTGATGCATTGCACTTGGGACGGCGAGAAGGTGCGGCCGAGAATACGGAGCAGAGGCGGCGGAGTGGAGTTTAGGCACATCCTCCTCCGATGCCAGCAAGTATTAGAAATTAGAGCTTTTGTAGTAACGAACATTCATAAATTCGCAATTAATGCATTTATGCGAAAATAAATTACGATTTTTGCCGGTGGATTCCTAGTATCCTCCGGCCACCATGACCCAATTTGAGAATTTCAGAAGGTCTAGGTCAAAGGGTTGGCATTAGAGCGGTCCCGGGGCAGCCGTTGCGAGGCAACGGTGGCACCCTTTCCCAAGTCAAGGCGGGATCTTGCAGGGGATCCCCTCACAAGAGGGGAGAGTGGGACCCCAAGAGGGGGATCAAAAAGTTCGAGGCAGCCCTTCACGGCAGCTCCCAGGAGAGTGCACATGTAACCACTCTCCGGAGCCCAGTTCCCTATCGGCCCCATTTGGATCACCTCCGTTCGGGGCCCCTCTTGGGGGCCCAAAGATTGTCGATTAAGGACTCGGAAGAGCATAATCCAAACCCGAAATCACGAGGTGAAGCGCATAAACCGCCGGTGTCTTATGCGTTAGAACCTTAGGGAGGCTTTCGAGGAATGTAAAATCGACCACCTTAA
The DNA here is from genome assembly GCA_021234155.1 of Isoetes taiwanensis. Lineage (NCBI taxonomy): Eukaryota > Viridiplantae > Streptophyta > Lycopodiopsida > Isoetales > Isoetaceae > Isoetes > Isoetes taiwanensis. The sequence goes on along the minus strand of JAJEKV010000070.1, from coordinate 6,365,653 downwards.
ATCATCCCGAGGAATGGTAGCGAGAAATTACCTAGGGAGCAAGTTACAAGGTCATTTTTTGCAAAGAAAACACTCCAAGCCCTCCGGCGGTATCAGCATCCACATCCTAGGCCAATTGACTACGAGTGTGATGGAAGTGAGCTAAACTTCTTGGGGGTGGTTGGTCTTCTGGCGGCCAGACTTGGTCCCCGGGGCAATGTATACGATGTTACGAGTCCATTAAGCCAAATCGCGGTCCAGGAGGGAGGTGGCGATGCATCCCCAAGGCCTTGAGGGAGAGGAAATTTGGGAGCAAGCGGCTTAGGGGGATTTTGGGTCAGGTGCTCACGGCGTCCCAGCACCCCCCACTCCACGTCAAATCCCACTTGGCGCAGGTCCGCCCGAATCTGACAAGGAAGGGCCTCCCAGCCCCGTAAACCACGTAGGTTGCGGGTTCTAGAAGGATTTGCGTTTGGTAGAGACTTCGATACGGTACGCAGGACACGGCGAGAAAGGCGCAGCCCGAGAATCTGAGCAGGAGGCGGCGGAGGCGGGAGATTTAGGCCTGTCCTCCTCCCGATGCCCAGCAAGTAGAAATTAAAGGCGCTTTTGTAGTGGCAAGACATTCTTAAATTAGCAATTATGCATTGTCACGAAAATAAATTACGTTTTTTGCGAGGTGATTCCTAATCATCTCGACCTGCAACCCAATTTTTCGAAATCTTGAGGAGAAGGTCTAGGTCAAGGGTGCTTATTACAGAGCGGTCGGGGCAGCCGTTGCGAGGGCAACGAGCGCGTCAAGCGAGGCGGGACCTTGCGGGGATCCCTCCTGAGAGGGAGAGTGGGACCCAAAGAGGCGGGATCCAAAAAGTTCGAGGCAGCCCTTCTGGCGCGCTCCCAGGGGGCTGCGCTAATGACCACCCCTCGGGGCCCGGTTCCCCTATCCGGCCGTTTGGATCCCTCCGTTCGGGGGCCCCTGCCGGGGAAGCCCAAAAGATTCGGTCGGTAGGAGAACTTGTCAAAGCGTGGGCGTCACGAGGTGCGGCCTTGTAGAAACCGCGGTGTCTTGTCGTTCGAGACGCAGGAGGCTCAGGAATGGCAAATCGACCACTGCCAAATCGATAGGAATGGCGAAATTACCCTAGGGAGCAAGTTACAAGGTGGGTTTTGCAAAGAAAAGAAACACTCATGCCCCTCCCGACGGTATCCGCATCCACATCCTAGGCCAATTGACTACGAGTGTGATGGAAGTGAGCTACTTTGAAACTTCTTGGAGGTCGAGGGTGGTCTTAGCCCTGGAACTTGGTCCCAGGGGCAATGTCGGCGTTACGGAGTCCATTGGCGAGCCAAATCGCGATTCGGAGAGGGAGGTGCGCCGTCAGTCCCGAGGGGCCTTGGGAGAGGAAATTGAACAAGCAGCTTCGGGGGATTTTAGGGTCCGTGCTCTGGCGTCAACACCCCCACTCCCGCGTCAAGTCGCGGTATAAAGGTCCGCCCGAATCGACAAGGAGAGGGCCTCCAAAATGTAAACCACGTGGGTTGCGGGTTCTAGAAGGGTTTGCGTTTTGGGGGCGAGACTTGATACGTTGCGCAGGACCTGGCGGCATGGCGAGAATACGGAGCAAGGGGTGCCTGGCGGGCGGAGTTTGGGCCTGTCCTCCTCCGATGTGGCAAGTAGAAGTCGAGGAGCTTTTGCGATGGCAAGACATTCATAAATTACAATTAATGCATTATGCGAAAATAAATTCTGATTTTTTGCCAGCTGGATTTCTAATCCATCTCCGGCACGACCCAATTTTTGAAATGCCCGCGGTGATGCCCATTTGGCGCGTCAGCGTCACCGCCCCGAGCGTCGATGATCGGCGTTGGTGGCGATACCATGGTGGCGTGCCATGGTGGCGTGCCGCGCTGGAGGTTGGCGTCGGTGGTGCGTGGCAGGTGGCGTGCCGCGGCCCCGGGCGTCGATGATCGGCGTTGATTGAAGCGATGGCGTGGCAAACCGCAGCGCTACCATGCCGGTGGCGTGCCATGGTGGGCGTCGATCATCGGCGTCTCTAAATATTAAAAAAAAATTTAAAAAATTAAAAAATTTAATGGGTGCAATTTAAGACATATTAAGTTGTAAAGACTTCGAATTTTATTTATCAAATAAAATATTTGGAGAAATCTAAATTAATCAATTAAAATCTAATTAAAAACAACTAAAATCTAAATTAATCAATTAAAATCTAAATTAATCAATTAAAGATCGTTCTTAAAATAGACTTAGGTATCCACAGTACCGTAATCAAAATATAAAAGTAGTGAGAAAATATACTTTTCAAAATCATATTCAACAAAAGTTAATGTATCATTGAACTACAAAATACGTAAAGTCTATTCACCACACTTGGAGTTGGTGAACTACAAAATACGTAAAGTCTATTCACCACACTTGGAGTTGGAGAATAGCGAGACATAACATAAAAATCGAAGAGTTCAAGGCTGCTTCTCAGGTATGACCTCTCGTCTTCCTAAATTAGTCACGCCATGAAAACATATCCGCGAAGCTTAAAGCTAAATACTTGCAAAGAATTATGTAGTGAATAATACATACATCACCCTTTTCACCAAGGCGATTAGGATGGCGCCCGCATTGCCCAATCGATTAGCCCTTTGGCGATCATCTCTAGTATTTGGCGTTTAAGGATTGTTTGGCACAAATTTGTTAAAATTACTATAACCACGGATCGGGTCATGTTGGTAGCATAGCGCTCCGGTTGCGTCGTTACCTGCGCCAAAGGCTGGTCTGAGTTACCCGCTACTCCTCTCGTGACAATATGTTGGCCTTGCAAGGCGCAACACAACACAAGTCCTTAGTCCCTTTATATTAATCTAGATATCGTCTACGACTTGTGCTAAGCATTAGAGATGTACTACGAATGATGCTTACGTTCATCAATGGGGTGAGTCGCTTCTTCTATCGGGACATTTTCCATATCGGCATGTTTTATCGGTCTCTTCTTACGGTAGGTAATACGCATAGCGTAAATCAAACATGAGTGCGATATTGATCCACGATTAAGAACAAAAGGGAAGGTAATACCTCATGGCTTTAACATGTTGACCAGCTCTGCTCATCACGGTCTTGGGGACATCTCTCTGTTTTGAGCTCGGGATATTCCTCCTCTAGCCTATTCCTTAGTTCTATTTTCTACGCATCAAATGAGTCATCCCTCTCCAAGTACCCTTGTGGGCGTTGGTAACAATGTTGTTATTGAGGGCATTAGGTCTCCTATGAAATTCCTCTCCATCTTTAGTAGTGCCAGTGGAAACTTGTGTTAAACTTCACTCAACAAAAAAGAAAATCGACTTCAAAGTTAATACATATGAATAAGTGTTAGTGAACCATAAATTACGTAGTGAAGGCGAACTCACTCATATAAGAAGTGGTGTGCGTTCGATTGGGGTGATCGAAGCCCTCTCTGAAGGCTGAAGAGGAAAGTCGAGGACCTTATTTTTGCCGTCGGCGCTCATTACAGGCGCTCGCCGGGGAGGTTCACGAGGCTGCATACGATTATTCACCGGTGTAGGCAAAGCTATGTCGGCGGGGAACACCCCTAGCGCTCTAGTTGCGGCCCGGGGCCCTTTACCTAGCGGCGAATTCTTCGAGCAACAAGCGTTGGCGTGCCCCGGACTTTGTCGGTGGGTGGTGTGCTTTCTTCCCCGGAGGAATCATGCGTGATATGGCGGAGATCCATACTTTCGAGATCGTGGGATCCTCGTCCTCGAGATGAGCCCTCGCCTCTTATTCTTCTTGAAATTTTGCGGTTGCGTTTGGGGTTGGTACCCAAGCGGGCCCCAAATATAAGGGTGCAACCCAAGCACCACGAAGAAAAGAACAATGGTGGATATGCACCCTACATTTAGAAAAATATTTATTAGAATATATTAGAAATAAACTACTAACCTAAATGTTAACCTAGCTAATAATGCATACCAAATCCATAAAATGGTTTGGGTGGCGGTGGCGGACTACGTCAGAACCAAGTACTTCCCCAAAGCGTGGTGACAGCGGGTTTGTTGTAAATCAAGAATGTTGTCAATCCACCAAAGTGCTTGGGGTTGGCAACCCATAGTGGAATCCTTGTGACTAAAGCTCATGATTCTTTGGACATGCACAAGTACCCCTAAGTTATTAATATTGAGTGTGTTGAATGACATATTAAGAAATTAAGAAACCTTAATTTCATTGCACATTTAACAAGCTTTGTTTTATTATATTAACAGAATAAAAGTTTTGTGATATTAACATGGCTCGACTTACAAATGTCTTTAAATATTTACTAGTTACACAAGCGTTCTAGACAAGGTATACAATGTCTAATTCATTCTTTAAGTCTTTTGCAAACAACAACTTTGACATCTCCAAGGCATCCATGCACTTCATATGTAGTCTTTGTCTCACAACCATGGTGGAAGATATTCCAACACTTTGTAAAGGCTTCAACAACCGGAAGCTTTGCATCGTTGTGTGTGCGACGTCTTGGCGTGATGAGCCATCATTCTTGTTTTTGCTCCTCCAACTTGTCAAGGCGTCGTTGGTACATATGTGTTGGATTGATGTATTGGAAATTGTCGACATTGTTAAACCACTCCATTAAATTAGCATATCTTGCACAAAATCAAGGAGCATGTCATAGATGTATCCCAATGCATAGACATCATGAATTTAGTCCCCGAACACGATCATCATCCTTGATTTCTCAAAGACACTTTTCTGCATTACCAAGGATATTTGGCTTGTCCATCTGAAAGTGAGTATTGGCTCTTCAACATGGGGCGGCGTTCTTTGCAATAATAATGTAATCGTCCTCCCAATCACCAATTGCCACCCAAACATTTGTGTACTTGTCGTCAAAATGTAATTTGACTCTTTTGCAATTGAGCTTTATGTGAGTAAAGTGGCCCTTGTGGATCTCGTGACACCTTACGCTGGGGCAAGAGCTATCTACGGAACATCTTGATATACAACTCTCATTCGAGCCCTAACCCCGGATATGTGTTTGGGAGGCCTTTTTTGTCGTGTGGGCTGTGCGTTTGACCATCTCCTATAGCGTGAAAGGTCACGAGGTAAATAGTCAAACAAGTGTGCAAGTGTTTCTCCATTCATAAATGGTAGAATCACCATTGGCCCTATGGTTTGACTAGAGCTAGCAACTTCATAAGCAAGTCCAATGGGTGTAGCCGGTCACGGGATGCGGACTCTTGAAGCGTATATATTTTTTGGGCCTTCTCATATGACATGCTCCTATCTCCCCTTTATAAACCCATCGACATAGAACTCATCATCTTGGAAGTGTTGTGTTCCAATGATCTTGATTTGATATGTGCTATGAGTTGATCTCTCTTCAATCAGGTGCATCGGCTCTCACGGCCTCTATGGGTATGGGTTCAGCGAAGATTGATGTCTTCATGTGATTTTCCAAAGAAAAGTGGGGCATGCTAGGCCCTGCTCCACTAGAGCTTCCCCCTTGATGCAAGGCGTTTCTTATTATCTCCAAGCGGCGTGCATTGAGATCCTTAATGACATTCTTGTGATGCACTTGCGTCGCTTTTTGGAGGAATTCCAACTAGCTACCCATTCCTCGACCACGAGCCTTTGCATTGGGACTTTGAAGGTACCTTTGAATGGTTCAAACATGTCTCGGTTCGACCATGGGGTTTCCAAGCATTGACTTTACATGTGTGTTTGAAGAGATGTCAACATTTCCTCTGGCACTGGCCATTTTGATGCTAACTCATTTTGACACTTCCTTTGGACATGCCTTACAAAATGGTGAGGCGTTGACCGGTTTCGTCTCCTGTCGGGACTTTCGTTGGCACATATCTCATTTATGAGCACCGTCTAATCTCACTAAGCATTTGTGTCTTCACATTTGGGGCCATACCTACAAACCAAATTAAACTAATTTTATCGGCAATGCATAAAAAATACAAAAAAAAAAAGGATTAGGTGGATTAACCTAAATACATTAGCAAATAAATTTACAAAGAGTAGTAGGTGAGCTTGGACCCGAAGCACTTAGTCCCCTCCACTCAAGGTGGAGTCGACCATGCCCTTGCCCAAGTCTCCCCAAGTTTTTTAAACCTAAACAAAGCATTAAACTTAAGCGTATTAAAAATAAATTCTTACGGAATAAGTACAAGGTGTTCGTTAATGGATTATTAGCAAAAAAAGCGCATTTTGTTAGGAGTTATGCATGCAAAACAAGACATCCAATGGTTAGAAAAAAAATATTAAACTAAGTAAGAAACAAAACATTGCAAGGTGGTTCATCGACCTTGCATTAAAAAAAAAACAAAAACAAAGGAAGCCGTCCTTCATCGACGAAGAAAATAATAGAGGAAGAATCGAAGAGGAAAAACGAGTGGTGAAAAAGAATTCGAAGAAGAAGAATGGAGGAGGAGGAGGATGATGAAGAAGAAATAGAAGAAGAAGAATAAATAGAGGAAGAGATGATGAGAGAAAGGGATGTAAGAATTCAGAAAAGAATATAGAAGAGGGGGAGGATTTGGAAGAAGGAAGAAGAAGAAGCAAGAATTTGGAAGAGCAAAAAAGAAGCAAGAATAAAAAAAGGCATGGCAAATATGAGGATAGAAACATTGGAATGGATCAAAATGGAAAGGGGATGGAAGAATTAACTAAAAGAGGCCAAGATTGATGAGAATGGGAAGAACAAACAACAAGAACATAAATCCCTAAAACTTGGAAAAAACAAGCATGGATTCAAAAAGAGATGGTTGATCAAGCACATACCTTACGGAGCTTGCTTGGCAAAGGAAATGGGCTTCAAGACCGATGGAGGCCAAAAATCGCCCGGAATAAATGCTCCTCAAGTTTCTTGCTTGCTTTCGAAATAGGTCCGCGGGTTTTCATACCTGTTAGGAAATAATTACGAACAGCGTCGATGTCGGCGTCTCGGCGTCGATAATCGGCGTCGATTATAAGCGTCGATGATCGGCGGATATCTGGAAACAAAGCGGTCAATATCGGCGTTGGCAAAACAAAAAAAAAATTAATTGTACCTACAAAGGTTGAATTGAAGAAAAACCACGACATCAAAACCCTAGCGCTTCAAATATTCTTGGTTGAGGCAACAAGAGCTTGGCAGCTTCACATCTAGTTCTAGCAAGCATCGAGGCGTCTTTGGGGCGATCTAAGGTTACATTTTGTATTTCCTTTCTCTGCAATCACTCCTTGTTCATTATCGTTCTTAGCCCCTTATTTGTAGCTCTTTCTAATGTGAGGATGCGGGATGCCTCGCCCTACTATCTGAATAGCGCCATTGGAAGGCGTTTGAGTATGGTTGATCGTGTGCGGCGGCGTCCGCGAAATCCTCCGGGAACTATGCGATTCGCGAAGATGAAGCATTAGAGGAAATAGAAGACCAGCTAGAGCTGTTGAAGAAGAAGAGATGAATACAATAGCTTGCACGATATCTTTGCCTTGTCGATTATTTGGGAGAAAGTTGGCAAATTATGTGCGGGGAGCTGAATTTCTTTGAAGGCATTATTGGATGTCTTGCGACATTGAGTGTGGTTTGTTCCTCTTCCACCTTTGAGGCAACCTCCACGATCTCGACATTTTTGTGTGATATTTGTACTCTAATCATAGTGTATTCAAGTTTATTTAGATAAGTATTGAGTGTACTTTCGGCGACATTGGATAAGTATTTGAGAATATTTGAGTATTTTGTTCAAGTTTTGGATCTTTATAATCGGTTATCTTTTGTTCTAGCATTTCTTATACTTATATTCTCATATTCAATCTAAGGATGTTATTGTTAGATAGGCTCGGTCTTGGATTGAAGTGGGAATAGCGACATCTCCTCTTGCATATGATTAAGCGGACTCATCTACATAGCATTGCAAAATCGAAGATCCTATGCTCAAATTGGAATGTGCAATCCACGGACATATCGGCCAATTGGTTTGCGTTCGATGGGGTCCGTCTCTTGGGAAGTAGGGTTAGGAGCTCGAATTTAACTCATGGCTTAGATAATCTTTGAGATAGTTGATGACAATCAAAACCAAAAAGTAGAAAGAAAAGGATGGAGCAGATTCTTGCCTAGATGATGTGAGTCAAAGCCAAGTATGTCAAGTATTGAAGATGGAGATAAGGGTGGAAAGCCAAAATATTATTCTCTTGCATGGCTTAGATAAAGACAACATAAATGGTGTATATCCTAGTTCCTTTCTTTGGAGAAATTGGCCAGTGACATGGTCACTAAGCGGTGCATTACACGGGGCGGCTCACGAGGAATTAGAATCTCGGGGATTTTTAGGGTCCGTGCTCGGCTCAACACCCCCACTCCCCGTCAAGTCCGCGGCGCAAGGTCCCCCGAATCGACAAGGAGAGGGCCTCCAAACGTAAACCACGTGGGTTGCGGGGTTCTAGAAGGGTTTGCGTTTTGGGGGGCGAGACAGTGCATTGCACTTGGGACTGGCGAAAAGCTGCAGCCGAGAATCTGAACAAGAGGCCCGGCGGGCCGGAGTTTGGGCATGTCCTCCTCCCGATGTGGCAAGTAGAAGTCGGGGCTTTGCGATGGCAAGACATTCATAAATTCGTAATTAATGCATTTATGCGAAAATAAATTCTGATTTTTGCCGGCTGGATTCCTAATCCATCTCGGCCTACTGACCCAATTTTGAAAATTTTGAGGAGAAGGTCTAGGTCAAAGGGTTAGCATTAGAGCGGTCGGGGGGATTTTTGCGGGGCAACGAGTGGCACCCTTCCCCAAGTCAAAGCGAGGCGAGGGACCTTGCGGGGATCCCTCACAAGAGGGGAGAGTCCAGGACCCCAAAGGCGGGATCAAAAAAAAAGTTCGAGGCAGCCCTTCCTAGCGGCTCCCGGGGCTGCGCTAATGACCACCCTCGGGCGGTTCCCCTATCCGGCCGTTGGATCCTCGGATTCGGGGGGCCCCTCTTTGGGAAGGCCCAAAAGATTCAGTCGGTCAGGAGAACTTGTCAAACAGCGGCGTCGAGGAGGTCGGCCTTGTAGAAACCCGGTGTCTTGTCGTTCGACGCAGGGAGGCTCAGGAATGGCAAATCGACCACCAAATCGTCAGGAATGGCGAAATTACCCTAGGGAGCAAGTTACAAGGTCGGTTTTGCAAAGAAAAACACTCATGCCCTCCACGGCGGTATCGCATCCACATCCTAGGCCAATTGACTACGAGTGTGATGGAAGTGAGCTACTTTGGCTTCTTGGAGGTCGGGTGGTCTTCTGGCCCGCGGAACTTGGTCCCGAGGGCAATGTCGGCGTTCGAGTCCATTGGCGAGAGCCAAATCGCGATCCAGGAGGGGAGGTGCCCGTCAGGTCCCGAGGGGCCTTGGGGAGAGAATTGGGGCAAGCGGCTTAGGGGGGATTTTAGGGTCCGTGCTCTGGCGTCAACACCCCCCTCCCACGTCAAGTCCGCGGCGCAAAGGTCCTTGCGAGAATCGACAAGGAGAGGGCCTCAAAGCGTAAACCACAGTGGGTTGCGAGGGTTCTAGAAGGGTTTGCGTTTTGGGGGCGAGACTTGTCTGTTGCACGCAGGACTGGCCTAGAAGGCTGCGGCCAGAATCACGAACAAAAGGCTGGCGGGGCGGAGTTTGGGCTGTCCTCCTCCCGATGTGGCAAGTAGAAGTCGGGCTTTTGCGATGGCAAGACATTCATAAATTCGCAATTAATGCATTATGCACGAAAATAAATTCTGATTTTTTGCCATTTGGATTCTAATCCATCTCGGCACACTGACCCAATTTTGAAATTTTTAGGAGAAGGTCTAGGTCAAAGGGTTAGCATTAGAGCGGTCGGGGCAGCGGTTTGCGGGGGCAGCAGGGGGCTGGCACCCTTCCCCAAGTCAAGCGAGGGCGGGACCTTGCGGGGATCCCTCACAGAGGGGAGAGTCAGGACCCCAAGAGGCGGGGATCCAAAAAGTTCGAGGCAGCCCTTCTGGCGCTCCCCGGGGCTGCATGCTAATGACCACCCTCGGGCCGGTTCCCCTATCCGCCCGTTGGATCCTCCGTTCGGGGGCCCCTCTTGGGGAAGGCCCAAAAGATTCAGATCGGTCAGGAGAACTTGTCAAACTTGGGAGTCGTCTGAGATCGGCCTTGTAGAAACATGATGTCTTGTCGTTGAGGGCGGGGAGGCTCGGAATGGCAAATCGACCCTGCCAAATCGTCAGGAATGGAATGGCGAAATTACCCTAGGGAGCAAGTTACAAAGGTGGGTTTTGCAAAGAAAGAAACACTCATGCCCTCCACGGCGGTATCGCATCCCACATCCTAGGCCAATTGACTCTACGAGTGTGATGGAAGTGAGCTACTTTGGCGCTTCTTGGAGGTCGGGTGGTCTTCTGGCCCGCGGAACTTGGTCCCAGGGGGCAATGTCGGCGTTTCGAGTCCATTGGCGAGCCAAATCGCGATTCAGGAGAGGGAGGTCGCCCGTCAGTCCCGGGGCCTTGGGGGAGAGAACCGGGGCAAGCGGCTTCAGGGGGATTTTTAGGGTCCGTGCTCTGGCGTCAACACCCCCACTCCCACGTCAAGTCCGCGGTAAAAGGTCCCGCCCGAATCGACAAGGAGAGGGCCTCCAAAGCGTAAACCACGTGGGTTGCGGGTTCTAGAAGGGTTTGCGTTTTGGGGGCGAGACTTGGTGCATTGCACGCAGGACTGGCGGCTGCAGTAGAGAATCTGGAACAAGGGAGGCCGGCGGGCGGAGTTTGGGCCTGTCCTCCTCCCGATGTGGCAAGTAGAAGTCGAGGCGCTTTTGCGATGGCAAGACATTCATAAATTCGCAATTAATGCATTATGCGAAAATAAATTCTGATTTTTTGCCAATTTGGATTCCTAATCCATCTCGGCACACAACCCAATTTTGAAATTTTAGGAGAAGGTCTAGGTCAAAGGGTTAGCATTAGAGCGGTCGGGGCAGCGGGTTGCGGGGAACAACAGAGGTGGCACCCTTCCCAAGTCAAAGCGAGGCCGGGACCTTGCGGGGATCCCTCACAAGAGGGGAGAGTCCAGGACCCAAGAGGCGGGATCAAAAAGTTTCGAGGCAGCCCTTCTGGCGGCGCTCCCGGGGGCTGCGCTAATGACCACCCTCCGGGGGCCCGGTTCCCCTATCCGGCAGTTGGATCCTCCGTTCGGGGCCCCTCTTGGGAAGGCCCAAAAGATTCAGATCGGTCAGGAGAACTTGTCAAGCCGTGAGGCGTCACGAGGTCGACCTTGTAGAAACCCATGATGTCTTGTCGTTGACATGGACGCAGGGAGGCTCAGGAATGGCAAATCGACCACTGCCAAATCGTCAGGAATGGCGAAATTACCCTAGGGAGCAAGTTACAAGGTCGGTTTTGCAAAAAAAAACACTCATGCCCTCCGCGGCGATATATCGCATCCACATCCTAGGCCAATTGATTTCGAGTGTGATGGAAGTGAGCTACTTTGGCTTCTTGGAGGTGGGGTGGTCTTCGGCCCGCGGAACTTGGTCCCGGGGGCAATGTCGGCGTTGAGTCCATTGGCGAGCCAAATCGCGATTCAGGAGAGGGAGGTGGCCCGTCAGGTCCCGGGGGCCTTGGGGAGAGAAATTCGGGGCAAGCGGCTAGGGAGGGGGATTTTAGGGTCCGTGCTCTGGCGTCAACACCCCCACTCTCCACGTCAAGTCGCGGCGCAAGGTCCCCCGAATCGACAAGGAGAGGGCCTCAAAAGCGTAAACCACGTGGGTTGCGGGTTCTAGAAGGGTTTGCGTTTTGGGGGCGAGACTTGATACTGTTGCACTTGGGGACTGGCGAGAAGGCTGCGGTAGAGAATCTGAACAAGGGAGGCGGCGGGGCGGAGTTTGGGCCTGTCCTCTCCTCCCGATGTGGCAAGTAGAAGTCGGGGGGCACTTTTGCGATGGCAAGACATTCATAAATTCGCAATTAATGCATTGTGCGAAAATAAATTCTGATTTTTTGCGGATTTGGATTCTAATCCATCTCCGGCCACGACCCAATTTTGAAATTTTAGGAGAAGGTCTAGGTCAAAGGGTTAGCATTAGAGCGGTCGGGGCAGCGGGATTTGCGGGGCAACAGAGCTGGCACCCTTCCCCAAGTCAAGCGAGGCCGGGACCTTGCGGGGATCCCTCACAAGGGGAGAGTCCGGGACCCAAGAGGCGGGATCAAAAAGTTCGAGGCAGCCCTTCTGGCGGGCTCCCAGGGGGTGCTGCGCTAATGATGACCACCCTCCCGGGCCGGTTCCCCTATCCGGCCGTTGGATCCTCCGTTCGGGGGCCCCTCTTGGGGAAGGCCCAAAGATTCAGATCGGTCGGGAGAACTTGTCAAACCGCGGAGGCGTCATGAGGTCGACCTTGTAGAAACCCCGCGGTGTCTTGTCGTTCGAGACGCAGGAGGCTCGGAATGGCAAATCGACCCTGCCAAATCGTCAGGAATGGCGAAATTACCCTAGGGAGCAAGTTACAAGGTCGGTTTTGCAAAAAAAAACACTCATGCCCTCCGCGGCGGTATCCGCATCCACATCCTAGGCCAATTGACTACGAGTGTGATGGAAGTGAGCTACTTTGGGCTTCTTGGAGGTGGGGTGGTCTTCGGCCCGCGGAACTTGGTCCCCGGGGCAATGTCGGCGTTACGAGTCCATTGGCGAGCCAAATCGCGATTCAGGAGAGGGAGGTCGCCCGTCGAGTCCCGGGGGCCTTGGGGAGAGAATTGGGGCAAAAGCGGCTTCGTTTGGGGGGATTTTAGGGTCCGTGCTCACGGCGTCAACACCCCCACTCCCACGTCAAGAGTCGGCGCAAGGTCCGCCCGAATCGACAAGGAGAGGGCCTCAAAAGCGTAAACCACGTGGGTTGCCCGGGTTCTAGAAGGGTTTTGCGTTTTGGGGGGGCGAGACTTGTCTGTTGCACTTGGGACTGGCGAAGCTGCAGTAGGGAGAATATGGAACAAGGAGGCCCGGGCGGGCGGAGTTTGGGCCTGTCCTCCTCCCGATGTGGCAAGTAGAAGTCGGGAGCTTTTGCGGTGGCAAGACATTCATAAATTCGCAATTAATGCATTGTCACGAAAATAAATTCTGATTTTTTGCCCGGCTGGATTCTAATCCATCTCCGCACACACGACCCAATTTTGAAATTTTTAGGAGAAGGTCTAGGTCAAAGGGTTAGCATTAGAGCGGTCGGGGCAGCCCCGTTTGAGAACAGCAGAGCTGGCACCCTTCCCCAAGTCAAGCGAGGCCGGGACCTTGCGGGGATCCCTCACAAGAGGGGAGAGTCCAGGACCCAAGAGGCGGGATCAAAAAGTTCCGAGGCAGCCCTTCTGGCGGGCTCCCAGGGGCTGCGCTAATGACCACCCTCGGGCCGGTTCCCCTATCCGGCCGTTGGATCCTCCGTTCGAGGGGCCCCTCTTGGGGAAGGCCCAAAAGATTCGGTCGGTCGGGAGAACTTGTCAAAAGCGAAGGCGTCACGAGGTCGGCCTTGTAGAAACCGCGGTGTCTTGTCGTTGAGACGCAGGGGAGGCTCGGAATGGCAAATCGACCCTGCCAAATCGTCAGGAATGGCGAAATTACCCTAGGGGAGCAAGTTACAAGGTCGGTTTTGCAAAGAAAAAACACTCATGCCCTCCACGGCCGGTATCCGCATCCACATCCTAGGCCAATTGACTACGAGTGTGATGGAAGTGAGCTACTTTGGCTTCTTGGAGGTCGGGTGGTCTTCGGCCCGCGGAACTTGGTCCCGGGGGGCAATGTCGGCGTTAGGGTCGGCGTTACGGAGTCCATTGGCGAGAGCCAAATCGCGATTCCAGGAGAGGGAGGTGGCCGTCAGTCCCGGGGCCTTGGGGAGAGAAATTCGGGGCAAGCGGCTTAGGGGGATTTTTAGGGTCCGTGCTCTGGCGTCAACACCCCCCTCCCGTCAAGTCCGCGGTGCAAAGGTCCCTTGAATCGACAAGGAGAGGGCCTCCAAAGCGTAAACCCGTGGGTTGCGGGTTCTAGAAGGGTTTGCGTTTGGGGGCGAGACTTAAGTACATTGCACTTGGGACTGGCGAAGGCTGCAGCGAGAATCTGAGCAAGGGGAGGCCCGGCGGGGCGGAGTTTGGGCTGTCCTCCTCCCGATGTGGCAAGTAGAAGTGGGAGCTTTTGCGGTGGCAAGACATTCATAAATTCGCAATTAATGCATTATGCGAAAATAAATTCTGATTTTTTGCCGGTGGATTCCTAATCCATCTCCAGCACCTGACCCAATTTTTGAAATTTACCGGGAGAAGGTCTAGGTCAAAGGGTTAGCATTAGAGCGGTCGGGGCAGCGGGTTGCGGGCAACAGAGGTGGCACCCTTCCCCAAGTCAAGCGAGGCCGGGGACCTTGCGGGGATCCCTCACAAGAGGGAGAGTCCAGGACCCCAAGAGGCGGGATGAAAAAAAAGTTCGAGGCAGCCCTTCTGGCGGCTCTCCCAGGGTGGGGCCGCTAATGACCACCCTCCCGGGCCCGGTTCCCCTATCCGGCCAGTTGGATCCTGGATTCGGGGGCCCCTCTTGGGAAGGCCCAAAAGATTCAGATCGGTCGGGAGAACTTGTCAAACCAGTGGGAGGCGTCTGAGGTCGGCCTTGTAAGCCATGATGTCTTGTCGTTCGAGACGCAGGAGGCTCGGAATGGCAAATCGACCTGCCAAATCGTCAGGAATGGCAAAATTACCCTAGGGAGCAAGTTACAAGGTGGGTTTTGCAAAGAAAGAAACACTCATGCCCTCCCACGGCGGTATCAGCATCCACATCCTAGGCCAATTGACTACGAGTGTGATGGAAGTGAGCTACTTTGGCTTCTTGGAGGTCGGGGTGGTCTTACGGCCCGCGGAACTTGGTCCCAGGGGCAATGTCGGCGTTCGAGTCCATTGGCGAGCCAAATCGCGATTCGGAGGGAGAGGGAGGTTGCCCGTCAGTCCCGGGGGCCTTGGGGAGAGGGAAGTCGGAACAGCGGCTTCGAGGGGGATTTTTAGGGTCCGTGCTGGCGTCAACACCCCCACTCCCACGTCAAGTCACGGCGCAAGGTCCCGCCCGAATCGACAAGGAGAGGGGCCTCCAAAAGCGTAAACCATGTGGGTTGCGGGTTCTAGAAGGGTTTGCGTTTTGGGGGCGAGACTTGATGCATTGCACGCAGGACCTGTAGAGAAAGGCTGCAGCGAGAATCACGAACAAGGGCCCGGCCGGGCCGGAGTTTGGGCCTGTCCTCCTCCCGATGTGGCAAGTAGAAGTCGGAGCTTTTGCGGTGGCAAGACATTCATAAATTCGCAATTAATGCATTTATGCGAAAATAAATTCTGATTTTTTGCCGGCTGGATTCCTAATCCATCTCCGGCCACAACCCAATTTTTGAAATTTTTAGGAGAAGGTCTAGGTCAAAGGGTTAGCATTAGAGCGGTCGGGGCAGCCCGGATGCGGGGGGCAGCAGGCTGGCACCCTTCCCCAAGTCAAGCGAGGCCGGGACCTTGCGGGGATCCCCCTCACAAGGGGAGAGTCAGGACCCCAAAGAGGCGGGATCAAAAAGTTCAGAGGCTGACCCTTCTGGCGGCTCCCAGGGGGGCTGCGCTAATGACCACCCTCCGGGCCGGTTCCCCTATCCGGCCGTTGGATCCTCCGTTCGGGGGCCCCTCTTGGGAAGGCCCAAAGATTCAGATCGGTCGGGAGAACTTGTCAAACAGCGGCGTCATGAGGTCGGCCTTGTAGAAAACTTGGTGTCTTGTCGTTGAGACGCAGGGAGGCTCGGAATGGCAAATCGACCTGCCAAATCGTCAGGAATGGCGAAATTACCCTAGGGAGCAAGTTACAAGGTCGGTTTTGCAAAAGAAAAAACACTCATGCCCTCCACGGCGGTATCGCATCCACATCCTAGGCCAATTGACTACGAGTGTGATGGAAGTGAGCTACTTTGGCTTCTTGGAGGTCGGGGTGGTCTTACAGCCCGCGGAACTTGGTCCCCGGGGCAATGTCGGCGTTGAGTCCATTGGCGAGCCAAATCGCGATCCAGGAGGAGGGAGGTGGCCCGTCAGTCCCGGGGCCTTGGGGAGAGGAAGTCCCGGGGCACAGCGGCTTAGGGGATTTTTGGGGTCCGTGCTCTGGCGTCAACACCCCCCCACTCCACGTCAAGTCCGCGGCGCAAGGTCCGCCCGAATCGACAAGGAGAGGGGCCTCAAAGCGTAAACCACAGTGGGTTGCCAGGTTCTAGAAGGGTTTTGCGTTTTGGGGGCGAGACTTGAATGCATTGCACTGGGACTGGCGGCGCGGTAGAGAATCACGGAGCAGGGGAGGCGGCGGGGGCGGAGTTTGGGCCTGTCCTCCTCCCGATGTGGCAAGTAGAAGTAGAGGCTTTTGCGATGGCAAGACATTCATAAATTCGCAATTAATGCATTATGCGAAAATAAATTCTGATTTTTTGCGGTGGATTCCTAATCCATCTCGGCCACGACCCAATTTTGAAATTTTAGGAGAAGGTCTAGGTCAAAGGGTTAGCATTAGAGCGGTCGGGGCAGCCGGTTTGCGGGCAACCCGGCTGGCACCCTTCCCAAGTCAAGCGAGGCCGGGGACCTTGCGGGGATCCCTCACAAGAGGGGAGAGTCCAGGACCCAAGAGGCGGGATCCAAAAAGTTCGAGGCAGCCCTTCTGGCGGCGCTCCCAGGGGGCTGCTGCGCTAATGACCACCCTCCGGGCCGGTTCCCCTATCCGGCAGTTGGATCCTCCGTTCGGGGGCCCCTCTTGGGAAGGCCCAAAGATTCGAGATCGGTCAGGAGAACTTGTCAAACCGGGCGTCACGAGGTCGGCCTTGTAGAAACCATGGTGTCTTGTCGTTGAGACGCGGGGAGGCTCAGGAATGGCAAATCGACCACAAATAAAATCGTCGGGAATGGCGAAATTACCCTAGGGAGCAAGTTACAAGGTCGGTTTTGCAAAGAAAAGAAACACTCATGCCCTCCACGGCGGTATCGCATCCACATCCTAGGCCAATTGACTCACGAGTGTGATGGAAGTGAGCTACTTTGGCTTCTTGGAGGTCGGGTGGTCTTCAGCCCACGGAACTTGGTCCCGGGGGCAATGTCGGCGTTAGGAGTCCATTGGCGTCTAGAGCCAAATCGCGGTTCAGGAGAGGGGGAGGTGGCCCGTCCGTCCCCGGGGGGCCTTGGGGAGAGGGGGGCAAGCGACTTAGGGGGATTTTAGGGTCCGTGCTCTGGCGTCAACACCCCCACTCCACGTCAAGTCCGCGGCGCAAAGGTCCCCCGAATCGACAAGGAGAGGGCCTCCAAAAGCGTAAACCACGTGGGTTGCGGGTTCTAGAAGGGTTTTGCGTTTTGGGGGCGAGACTTGAGTCATTGCGCAGGACTGGCCAGAAGGCAACAAGCCCGAGAATCTGAGCAAAGAGGCGGCGGCCGGAGTTTGGGCCTGTCCTCCTCCCGATGTGGCAAGTAGAAGTCGGGGCTTTTGCGGTGGCAAGACATTCATAAATTCGCAATTAATGCATTATGCGAAAATAAATTCTGATTTTTTGCGAATTTGGATTCCTAATCCATCTCCGGCACACGGCCCAATTTTTGAAATTTTAGGAGAAGGTCTAGGTCAAAGGGTTAGCATTAGAGCGGTCGGGGCAGCTTGGTTGCGGGGGCAACAGAGCTGGCACCCTTCCCAAGTCAAAGCGAGGGCGGGGACCTTGCGGGGATCCCTCACAAGAGGGAGAGTCCAGGACCCCAAGGCGGGATCAAAAAAGTTCGAGGCAGCCCTTCTGGCGGCGCTCCCGTGGGGGCTGCGCTAATGACCACCCTCCGGGCCGGTTCCCCTATCCGGCCGTTGGATCCTCCGTTCGGGGGCCCCTCTTGGGGAAGGCCCAAAAGATTCAGATCGGTCCGGGAGAACTTGTCAAACCGGGGCGTCGAGGTCGGCCTTGTAGAAACCCATGGTGTCTTGTCGTTAGACGCAGGGAGGCTCGGAATGGCAAATCGACCACCAAATCGTCAGGAATGGCGAAATTACCCTAGGGAGCAAGTTACAAGGTCGGTTTTGCAAAAGAAAGAAACACTCATGCCCTCCGCGGCCGGTATCCGCATCCACATCCTAGGCCAATTGACTACGAGTGTGATGGAAGTGAGCTACTTTGGCGCTTCTTGGAGGTCGGGTGGTCTTCGGCCCGCGGAACTTGGTCCCAGGGGCAATGTCGGCGTTACGAGTCCATTGGCGAGCCAAATCGCGATTCAGGAGAGGGAGGTCGCCCGTCAGTCCCGGGGCCTTGGGGAGAGGAAATTACGAGGGGCAAGCGGCTTAGGGGGGATTTTAGGGTCCGTGCTGCGGCGTCAACACCCCCACTCCCGCGTCAAGTCCGCGGCGCAAGGTCCGCCGAGAATCGACAAGGAGAGGGCCTCCAAAGCGTAAACCACGTGGGTTGCCCGGGTTCTAGAAGGGTTTTGCGTTTTGGGGGCGGGACTTGAGTCTGTTGCACTTGGGACCTGGCGAAAGCTGCGGCCCAGAGAATACGGAACAAGGGGAGGCCCGGCGAGGCGGAGTTTGGGCCTGTCCTCCTCCCGATGTGGCAAGTAGAAGTCGAGGGCTTTTGCGGTGGCAAGACATTCATAAATTCGCAATTAATGCATTATGCGAAAATAAATTCTGATTTTTTGCCGGCTGGATTCTAATCCATCTCCGACACACTGACCCAATTTTTGAAATTTTTAGGAGAAGGTCTAGGTCAAAGGGTTAGCATTAGAGCGGTCGGGGCAGCCGTTGCGGGGGCAACGGTGGCACCCTTCCCAAGTCAAAGCGAGGCGGGGACCTTGCGGGGATCCCTCACAAGAGGGGAGAGTCCAGGACCCAAGAGGCGGGATCCAAAAAAGTTCGAGGCAGCCCTTCTGGCGGGCTCCCGGGGGGCTGCGCTAATGACCACCCTCCGGGGCGGTTCCCCTATCCGGCCGTTGGATCCTCGGATTCGGGGCCCCTCTTGGGGAAGGCCCAAAAGATTCAGTCGGTCGGGAGAACTTGTCAAACAGGCGTCACGAGGTGCGGCCTTGTAGAAACCATGATGTCTTGTCGTTCGAGACGCAGGGGAGGCTCGGAATGGCAAATCGACCCTGCCAAATCGTCAGGAATGGCGAAATTACCCTAGGGAGCAAGTTACAAGGTCGGTTTGCAAAGAAAGAAAACACTCATGCCCTCCACGGCCGGTATCGCATCCACATCCTAGGCCAATTGACTACGAGTGTGATGGAAGTGAGCTACTTTGGGCTTCTTGGAGGTCGGGTGGTCTTCGGCCCGCGGAACTTGGTCCCGAGGGCAATGTCGGCGTTAGAGTCCATTGGCGAGAGCCAAATCGCGGATTCAGGAGAGGGGAGGTGCCCGTCCAGTCCCGGGGGCCTTGGGGGGAGAGAATTGGGGGGCAAGCGGCTTAGGGGATTTTTTAGGGTCCAGGTGCTCTGGCGTCAACACCCCCACTCCCGCGTCAAGTCCGCGGCGCAAGGTCCCGCCGAAGAATCGACAAGGAGAGGGCCTCCAAAGCGTAAACCACAGTGGGTTGCGGGTTCTAGAAGGGTTTGCGTTTTGGGGGCGAGACTTGATGTCTGTTGCACTTGGGACTGGCCGAGAAAAGCTGCAGCGAGAATCTGGAGCAAGGGGCGGCGGGCGGGCGGAGTTTGGGCCTGTCCTCCTCCCGATGTGGCAAGTAGAAGTCGAGCTTTTGCGGTGGCAAGACATTCATAAATTCGCAATTAATGCATTATGCGAAAATAAATTCTGATTTTTGCCGGTGGATTCCTAATCCATCTCCGACACACTGACCCAATTTTGAAATTTTTAGGAGAAGGTCTAGGTCAAAGGGTTAGCATTAGAGCGGTCGGGGCGTGGGGTTGCGGAGGGAGAACCCAGCTGGCACCCTTCCCCAAGTCAAGCGAGGCGGGACCTTGCGGGGATCCCTCACAAGAGGGGAGAGTCCAGGACCCCAAGAGGCGGGATCAAAAAGTTCAGAGGCAGCCCTTCTGGCGCTCCCGGGGGCTGCGCTAATGACCACCCTCCGGGCCCGGTTCCCCTATCCGGCCCGTTGGATCCTCCGTTCGGGGGCCCCTCTTGGGAAGGCCCAAAAGATTCAGTCGGTCGGGAGAACTTGTCAAACCGTTGCGGGGCGTCGAGGTCGGCCTTGTAGAAACCATGGTGTCTTGTCGTTCGAGACGCACCGGGGAGGCTCGGGAATGGCAAATCGACCCCTGCCAAATCGTCAGGAATGGCGAAATTACCCTAGGGAGCAAGTTACAAGGTGGGTTTTGCAAAAGAAAGAAACACTCATGCCCTCCCGGCGGTATCCGCATCCACATCCTAGGCCAATTGACTACGAGTGTGATGGAAGTGAGCTACTTTGGCTTCTTGGAGGTCGGGTGGTCTTAACCCACGGAACTTGGTCCCCGAGGGGCAATGTCGGCGTTACGAGTCCATTGGCGAGCCAAATCGCGATTCCAGGAGGGGAGGTGGCGCCCGTCAGATCAGGGGGCCTTGGGGAGAGAAATTCGGGGCAAGCGGCTTAGGGGGATTTTAGGGTCCGTGCTCTGGCGTCAACACCCCCACTCCACGTCAAGTCGCGGCGCAAAGTCCCTTGCGAATCGACAAGGAGAGGGCCTCCAAAAGCGTAAACCACAGTGGGTTGCGGGTTCTAGAAGGGTTTGCGTTTTGGGGGCGAGACAGTCTGTTGCACTGGGACTGGCGAAGCTGCAGCCTAGAATCTGAGGAAGGGGAGGCCCGGCGGGCGGAGTTTGGGCCTGTCCTCCTCCCGATGTGGCAAGTAGAAGTCGGAGGCTTTTGCGGTGGCAAGACATTCATAAATTCGCAATTAATGCATTATGCGAAAATAAATTCTGATTTTTTGCCATTTGGATTCCTAATCCATCTCGGCCTACGACCCAATTTTTTGAAATTTTAGGAGAAGGTCTAGGTCAAAGGGTTAGCATTAGAGCGGTGGGGCAGCCCGTTGCGGAACAGCACGGTGGCACCCTTCCCAAGTCAAGCGAGAGGCGGGGACCTTGCGGGGATCCCTCACAAGAGGGAGAGTCAGGACCCCAAGAGGCGGGATCAAAAAGTTCCGAGGCAGACCCTTCTGGCGGCTCCCAGGGGGCTGCGCTAATGACCACCCTCCGGGCCGGTTCCCCTATCCGGCCGTTGGATCCTCCGTTCGGGGGCCCCTCTTGGGAAGGCCCAAAGATTCAGTCGGTCAGGAGAACTTGTCAAACGGCGGAAGTCGTCTGAGGTCGGCCTTGTAGAAACCATGATGTGTCTTGTCGTTCGAGACGCAGGGAGGCTCGGAATGGCAAATCGACCTTGCCAAATCGTCAGGAATGGCGAAATTACCCTAGGGAGCAAGTTACAAGGTGGGTTTTGCAAAGAAAAAAACACTCATGCCCCTCCACGGCGGTATCGCATCCACATCCTAGGCCAATTGACTACGAGTGTGATGGAAGTGAGCTACTTTGGCTTCTTGGAGGTCCGGGTGGTCTTACGGCCCACGGAACTTGGTCCCGGGGGCAATGTCGGCGTTACGAGTCCATTGGCGAGCCAAATGGCGATTCAGGGAGGGGAGGTGGCGGTCAGTCCCGAGGGCCTTGGGGAGAGGAAGGGAACAGCGGCTTAGGGGGATTTTAGGGTCAGGTGCTCGGCGTCAACACCCCCCTCCCCGTCAAGTCCGCGGTGCAAGGTCCCCCGAATCGACAAGGAGAGGGCCTCCCAAAGCGTAAACCACGTGGGTTGCGAGGGTTCTAGAAAGGGTTTGCGTTTTTGGGGGCGAGACTTGATCTGTTGCACTGGGACTGGCAGAGGCTGCGGCCCAGAGAATACGGAGCAAGAGGCGGCGGCGGGCCGGAGTTTGGGCCTGTCCTCCTCCCGATGTGGCAAGTAGAAGTCGAGCTTTTGCGATGGCAAGACATTCATAAATTACGCAATTAATGCATTGTGCGAAAATAAATTCTGATTTTTGCCAATTTGGATTCCTAATCCATCTCGGCCACGGCCCAATTTTTGAAATTTTCGGAGAAGGTCTAGGTCAAAGGGTTAGCATTAGAGCGGTCGGGGCAGCCCGTTGCGGGGACAGCAGGGTGGCACCCTTCCCCAAGTCAAGCGAGGCGGGACCTTGCGGGGGATCCCTCACAAGAGGGAGAGTCCAGGACCCCAAAGGCGGGATCAAAAAAGTTCGAGGCAGCCCTTCTGGCGGCGCTCCCGGGGCTGCATGCTAATGACCACCCTCCGGGCCGGTTCCCCTATCCGGCCAGTTGGATCCTCCGTTGGGGGGCCCCTCTTGGGGAAGGCCCAAAAGATTCAGTCGGTCAGGAGAACTTGTCAAGCTCCCTAAAGGCGTCTGAGGTCGGCCTTGTAGAAACTTGATGTCTTGTCGTTTGGGCAAGGGGAGGCTCGGGAATAGCCAAATCGACCACCTGCCAAATCGTCAGGAATGGCGAAATTACCCTAGGGAGCAAGTTACAAAGGTGGGTTTTGCAAAAAAAAAGAAAACACTCATGCCCTCCACGGCCGGTATCGCATCCACATCCTAGGCCAATTGACTACGAGTGTGATGGAAGTGAGCTACTTTGGGCTTCTTGGAGGTCGGGTGGTCTTCGGCCCGCGGAACTTGGTCCCCAGGGGGCAATGTCGGCGTTTGAGTCCATTGGCGAGCCAAATCGCGATTAGGGAGGGGAGGTCGCCGTCCAGTCCCGGGGGCCTTGGGGGAGAGAAGTGGGGGCAAAAGCGGCTTAGGGGGATTTTAGGGTCCGTGCTCACGGCGTCAACACCCCCACTCCACGTCAAGTCGCGGCGCAAGGTCCGCCCGAATCGACAAGGAGAGGGCCTCCAAAGCGTAAACCGTGGGTTGCGAGGTTCTAGAAGGGTTTTGCGTTTTGGGGGCGAGACTTGGTACATTGCACAGGACTGGGCGAGAAAGCTGCGGGTAGAATACGGAACAAAGGAGGCCCGGCGGGCGGAGTTTGGGCTGTCCTCCTCCCGATGTGGCAAGTAGAAGAAGGGGGGCTTTTGCGATGGCAAGACATTCATAAATTCGCAATTAATGCATTATGCGAAAATAAATTCTGATTTTTTGCCGGTGGATTCCTAATCCATCTCGGCCACACAACCCAATTTTGAAATTTTAGGAGAAGGTCTAGGTCAAAGGGTTAGCATTAGAGCGGTCGGGGCAGCGGGTTGCGGGGCAGCAGAGGTGGCACCCTTCCCCAAGTCAAGCGAGGCGGGGACCTTGCGGGGATCCCTCACAAGAGGGGAGAGTCCAGGACCCCAAGAGGCGGGATCAAAAAAGTTCGAGGCAGCCCTTCTGGCGCTCCCGGGGGGCTGCGCTAATGACCACCCTCGGGGGCCGGTTCCCCTATCCGGCCGTTGGATCCTCGGATTCGGGGGCCCCTCTTCGGGGAAGGCCCAAAAGATTCGAGATCGGTCGGGAGAACTTGTCAAACCAGCGGGCGTCCTGAGGTCGGCCTTGTAGAAACCGCAGTGTCTTGTCGTTCGGGCACAGGGAGGCTCCGGAATGGCAAATCGACCCTGCCAAATCGTCCGGAATGGCGAAATTACCCTAGGGAGCAAGTTACAAGGTCGGTTTTGCAAAGAAAAAAACACTCATGCCCTCCACGGCGGTATCCCGCATCCACATCCCTAGGCCAATTGACTACGAGAGTGTGATGGAAGTGAGCTACTTTGGCTTCTTGGAGGTCGGGTGGTCTTCAGCCCGCGGAACTTGGTCCCGGGGGCAATGTCGGCGTTACGGAGTCCATTGGCGAGCCAAATGCGATTCAGGAGAGGGAGGTGCCGTCAGTCCCGGGGCCTTGGGGAGAGGAAGTGGGGACAGCGGCTTAGGGGATTTTAGGGTCCGTGCTCACGGCGTCAACACCCCCACTCCCACGTCAAGTCACGGCGCAAGGTCCCGCCGAATCGACAAGGAGAGGGCCTCCAAAAGCGTAAACCACGTGGGTTGCCGGGTTCTAGAAGGGTTTGCGTTTTGGGGGCGAGACTTGGTCTGTTGCACAGGACTGGCAGAAAGCTGCAGCCAGAATCTGAGCAAGGGGCCCGGCGGGCCGGAGTTTGGGCCTGTCCTCCTCCCGATGTGGCAAGTAGAAGTCGGGGAGCTTTTGCGGTGGCAAGACATTCATAAATTACATAATTAATGCATTATGCGAAAATAAATTCTGATTTTTTGCGGTGGATTCCTAATCCATCTCCACACCTGACCCAATTTTGAAATTTTAGGAGAAGGTCTAGGTCAAAGGGTTAGCATTAGAGCGGTCGGGGCAGCGGGTTGCGGGGAACAGCAGAGCTGGCACCCTTCCCCAAGTCAAAGCGAGGCGGGACCTTGCGGGGATCCCTCACAAGAGGGAGAGTCCAGGACCCAAGAGGCGGGATCCAAAAAAGTTCGAGGCAGCCCTTCTGGGCGGCTCCCGAGGGGCTGCGCTAATGACCACCCTCCGGGCCGGTTCCCCTATCCGGCCGTTGGATCCTCCGTTCGGGGGGCCCCTCTTCCGGGAAGGCCCAAAAGATTCAGTCGGTCAGGAGAACTTGTCAAACCCGGGGGCGTCACGAGGTCGGCCTTGTAGAAACATGGTGTCTTGTCGTTGAGACGCAGGGGAGGCTCGGAATGGCAAATCGACCACCAAATCGTCAGGAATGGCGAAATTACCCTAGGGAGCAAGTTACAAGGTCGGTTTTGCAAAAGAAAGAAACACTCATGCCCTCCACGACGGTATCGCATCCACATCCTAGGCCAATTGACTACGAGTGTGATGGAAGTGAGCTACTTTGGCTTCTTGGAGGTGGGGTGGTCTTCGGCCCGCGGAACTTGGTCCCGAGGGGGCAATGTCGGCGTTTGAGTCCATTGGCGAGCCAAATCGCGATGGGAGGAGAGGGAGGTGGCCCGTCAGAGTCCCGGGGCCTTGGGGAGAGAAGTCCGGGGCAAGCGGCTTCAGGGGGATTTTAGGGTCCGTGCTCTGGCGTCAACACCCCCCTCCCGCGTCAAGTCCGCGGCGCAAGGTCCGCCCGAATCGACAAGGAGAGGGCCTCAAAGCGTAAACCACGTGGGTTGCGGGTTCTAGAAGGGTTTGCGTTTTGGGGGGGCGAGACTTTTGTTGCACTGGGACTGGCGAGCTGCAGCCGAGAATATGGAGCAGGGAGGCGTGGGGCCCGGAGTTTGGGCCTGTCCTCCTCCCGATGTGGCAAGTAGAAGTCGGAGCTTTGCGGTGATGCAAGACATTCATAAATTCGCAATTAATGCATTGTACGAAAATAAATTCTGATTTTTTGCGGTGGATTCCTAATCCATCTCGGCCACAGACCCAATTTTGAAATTTTTAGGAGAAGGTCTAGGTCAAAGGGTTAGCATTAGAGCGGTGGGGGGCAGCCCGTTGCGGGGCAGCAGAGCTGGCACCCTTCCCCAAGTCAAGCGAGGCGGGGACCTTGCGGGGATCCCTCACAAGAGGGAGAGTCCCAGGACCCCAGAGGCGGGATCCAAAAAGTTCCGAGGCAGCCCTTCTGGCGGCTCCCAGGGGGCTGCGCGCTAATGACCACCCTCCGGGCCGGTTCCCCTATCCGGCCGTTGGATCCTCCGTTCGGGGGCCCCTCGCCGGGGAAGGCCCAAAAGATTCAGATCGGTCGGGAGAACTTGTCAAACCCAGCGGGGCGCGTCGAGGTCGGCCTTGTAGAAACGCATGGTGTCTTGTCGTTCGAGACGCAGGGAGGCTCTCGAGGAATGGCAAATCGACCACCTGCCAAATCGTCAGGAATGGCGAAATTACCCTAGGGAGCAAGTTACAAGGTCGGTTTTGCAAAAGAAAAAACACTCCGCCCTCCACGGCGGTATCAGCATCCACATCCTAGGCCAATTGACTACGAGTGTGATGGAAGTGAGCTACTTTGGGCTTCTTGGAGGTCGGGTGGTCTTACAGCCCGCGGAACTTGGTCCCCGGGGCAATGTCGGCGTTACGAGTCCATTGGCGAGCCAAATCAGCGATTCAGGAGAGGGAGGTGCCCGTCCGTCCCGGGGCCTTGGGGAGAGGAAATTCGGGGGCAAGCGGCTTAGGGGGATTTTTAGGGTCCGTGCTCGGCGTCAACACCCCCACTCCCGTCAAGTCCGGAGCAAAGGTCCGCCCGAATCGACAAGGAGAGGGCCTCCAAAGCGTAAACCCGTGGGTTGCGGGGTTCTAGAAGGGTTTTGCGTTTTGGGGGCGAGACTTGGTCTGCATTGCACTTGGGACTGGCGAAAGGCTGCGGCCGAGAAATCTGAAGCAAGGGAGGCCCGGCCGGGCCCGGAGTTTGGGCCTGTCCTCCTCCGATGTGGCAAGTAGAAGTCGAGGCTTTTTGCTGCGATGTGGCAAGACATTCATAAATTCGCAATTAATGCATTGTGCGAAAATAAATTCTGATTTTTTGCCGGTGGATTCCTAATCCATCTCGGCCCGGCCCAATTTTGAAATTTTAGGAGAAGGTCTAGGTCAAAGGGTTAGCATTAGAGCGGTCGGGGCAGCCGATTGCGGGAACAGCAGAGGTGGCACCCTTCCCCAAGTCAAGCGAGGCGGGACCTTGCGAGGGGATCCCTCACAAGGGGGAGAGTCCAGGACCCCAAGAGGCGGGATCAAAAAGTTCGAGGCAGCCCTTCTGGCGGCGCTCCCGGGGGGCTGCGCTAATGACCACCCTCCCGGGCCGGTTCCCCTATCGGCCGTTGGATCCTCCGTTCGGGGGCCCCTCTTGGGAAGGCCCAAAAGATTCAGATGGTATTATCGGTCAGGAGAACTTGTCAAACCCAGGCGTCCACGAGGTCGGCCTTGTAGAAACGCGGTGTCTTGTCGTTAGACGCGGGAGGCTCCGGAATGGCAAATCGACCCTGCCAAATCGTCAGGAATGGCGAAATTACCCTAGGAGCAAGTTACAAGGTCGGTTTTGCAAAGAAAAAACACTCATGCCCTCCCGCGACATTATCCAGCATCCACATCTAGGCCAATTGATTCTACGAGTGTGATGGAAGTGAGCTACTTTGAAGGCTTCTTGGAGGTCGGGTGGTCTTCGGCCCGCGGAACTTGGTCCCCGGGGCAATGTCGGCGTTCGAGTCCATTGCGAGAGCCAAATCGCGATTCCAGGAGAGGGAGTAAGCCCGTCGAATCCCAGGGCCTTGGGGAGAGGAAATCCCCTATCCGGGAACAAGCGGCTTAGGGGGATTTTTAGGGTCCGTGCTCTGGCGTCAACACCCCCACTCCACGTCAAGTCCGCAGTAGCAAAGGTCGCCCGAATGTCGACAAGGAGAGGGCCTCCAAAGCGTAAACCACGTGGGTTGCGGGTTCTAGAAGGGTTTGCGTTTTGGGGGGGGGAGACTTGATTGCATTGCACTTGGGACTGGTAGAGAAAGGCTGCAGCCGAGAATCACGGAACAGGGAGGCCCGGCGGGGCCGGAGTTTGGGCCTGTCCTCCTCCCGATGTGGCAAGTAGAAGTCGAGCTTTTGCGATGGCAAGACATTCATAAATTCGCCAATTAATGCATTATGCGAAAATAAATTCTGATTTTTTGCCCGGTGGATTCCTAATCCATCTCGGCCACTGACCCAATTTTTGAAATTTTTAGGAGAAGGTCTAGGTCAAAGGGTTAGCATTAGAGCGGTCGGGGCAGCGGTTTGCGGGGGCAACCCCGGTGGCACCCTTCCCCAAGTCAAGCGAGCCCGGGGACCTTGCGGGGATCCCTCACAAGAGGGGAGAGTCAGGACCCCAAAGGCGGGGATCAAAAAGTTCGAGGCAGCCCTTCTGGCGGGCTCCCAGGGGGCTGCGCTAATGACCACCCTCCCGGGGCCGGTTCCCCTATCCGGCCGTTGGATCCTCCGGATTCGGGGGCCCCTCTTCGGGAAGGCCCAAAAGATTCCAGATCGGTCGGGAGAACTTGTCAAGCCGCGGGCGTCTGAGGTCGGCCTTGTAGAAACCATGATGTGTCTTGTCGTTCGGGCACGGGAGGCTCGGGAATGGCAAATCGACCTTGCCAAAATCGTCAGGAATGGCGAAATTACCCTAGGGAGCAAGTTACAAAGGTCGGTTTTGCAAAGAAAAAAACACTCATGCCCTCCACGGCGGTATCGCATCCACATCCTAGGCCAATTGACTACGAGTGTGATGGAAGTGAGCTACTTTGGCTTCTTGGAGGTCGGGTGGTCTTAAACCCGCGGAACTTGGTCCCGAGGGCAATGTCGGCGTTTCGAGTCCATTGGCGAGAGCCAAATCGCGATTCAGGGAGGGAGGTGGCCCGTCCGTCCCGGGGGCCTTGGGGAGAGGAAATGGGGCAAGCGGCTTTAGGGGGATTTTAGGGTCCGTGCTCTGGCGTCAACACCCCCACTCCACGTCAAGTCCGGCGCCAAAGGTCCCGCGAGAATCGACAAGGAGAGGGCCTCAAAAGCGTAAACCACGTGGGTTGCGGGTTCTAGAAGGGTTTGCGTTTTGGGGGCGGGACAGTGCATTGCACTTGGGACTGGCGAGAAACTGCAGCCGAGAATCTGGAGCAAGAGGCCCGGCGGGGCGGAGTTTGGGCCTGTCCTCCTCCCGATGTGGCAAGTAGAAGTGGGAGTTTTTGCGATGGCAAGACATTCATAAATTCGCAATTAATGCATTGTGCGAAAATAAATTCTGATTTTTTGCCGGTGGATTCCTAATCCATCTCCGGCCTACTGACCCAATTTTGAAATTTTAGGAGAAGGTCTAGGTCAAAGGGTTAGCATTAGAGCGGTCGGGGCAGCCGTTGCGGGAGAACAGCAGTGGCACCCCTTCCCCCAAGTCAAGCGAGGCCCGGGGACCTTGCGGGGATCCCCTCACAGGGGAGAGTGGGACCCCAAGAGGCGGGATCAAAAAAAAGTTCAGAGGCAGCCCTTCTGGCGGCGCTCCCGGGGGCTGCGCTAATGACCACCCTCCGGGCCGGTTCCCCTATCCGGCCAGTTGGATCCTGGTTCGGGGGCCCCTCTTGGGAAGGCCCAAAAGATTCAGATCGGTCAGGAGAACTTGTCAAACCAGCGGAAGCGTCGAGGAGGTCGGCCTTGTAGAAAATGCGGTGTCTTGTCGTTCGGGCACGGGGGAGGCTCGGAATGGCAAATCGACCTTGCCAAATCGTCAGGAATGGCGAAATTACCCTAGGGAGCAAGTTACAAGGTCGGTTTTGCAAAAGAAAAAACACTCATGCCCTCCACGGCCGGTATCCGCATCCACATCCTAGGCCAATTGACTACGAGTGTGATGGAAGTGAGCTACTTTGGGCTTCTTGGAGGTCGGGGTGGTCTTCGGCCCTGCGGAACTTGGTCCCGGGGGCAATGTCGGCGTTCGAGTCCATTGGCGAGCCAAATCGCGATTCAGGAGAGGGAGGTCAAAAAGTCCCGAGGGCCAGGGGAGAGAAGTCCGGGGGCAAGCGGCCAGGGGGATTTTAGGGTCCGTGCTCTGGCGTCAACACCCCCACTCCCACGTCAAGTCACGGCGCAAAGGTCCCGCCCGAATCGACAAGGAGAGGGCCTCCAAAAGCGTAAACCACGTGGGTTGCCGGGGTTCTAGAAGGGTTTGCGTTTTGGGGGCGAGACTTGGTGCATTGCACTTGGGACTGGCGAAGGCTGCAGCCAGAATCTGAACAGGGGAGGCCCGGCGGGGCGGAGTTTGGGCCTGTCCTCCTCCCGATGTGGCAAGTAGAAGTCGAGGCTTTTGCGATGGCAAGACATTCATAAATTCGCCAATTAATGCATTTATGCGAAAATAAATTCTGATTTTTGCCGGTGGATTCCTAATCCATCTCCGGCACACACGACCCAATTTTGAAATTTTAGGAGAAGGTCTAGGTCAAAGGGTTAGCATTAGAGCGGTCGGGGCAGCCCGGTTGCGGGGAACAGCAGGCTGGCACCCTTCCCCAAGTCAAAGCGAGGCCGGGACCTTGCGGGGATCCCTCACAAGAGGGGAAGTCAGGACCCCAAGAGGCGGGATCAAAAAAGTTCGAGGCAGCCCTTCTGGCGCTCCCGGGGGCTGCGCTAATGACCACCCTCCGGGCGGTTCCCCTATCCGGCCAGTTGGATCCTCCGTTCGGGGGCCCCTCTTCCGGGAAGGCCCAAAAGATTCAGTCGGTCAGGAGAACTTGTCAAGCCGGGTTTTGGGCGTCACGAGGTCGGCCTTGTAGAAACCCATGATGTCTTGTCGTTCGGACGCAGGGAGCTCTCGGAATGGCAAATCGACCCTGCCAAATCGTCAGGAATGGCGAAATTACCCTAGGGAGCAAGTTACAAGGTCGGTTTTGCAAAGAAAGAAACACTCATGCCCTCCGCGGCGGTATCCGCATCCACATCCTAGGCCAATTGACTCACGGAGTGTGATGGAAGTGAGCTACTTTGGCTTCTTGGAGGTCGGGGGTGGTCTTCGGCCGCGGAACTTGGTCCCCGGGGCAATGTCGGCGTTACGGAGTCCATTGGCGAGCCAAATGAGCGATTCAGGAGAGGGGGAGGTGGCCCGTCAGTCCCGGGGGCCTTGCAGGGGAGAGGGAAATTCCAGGGGCAAGCGAGCTTCGGGGGATTTTAGGGTCCGTGCTCTGGCGTCAACACCCCCACTCCCGCGTCAAGTCCGCGGCGCAAGGTCCGCCCGAATCGACAAGGAGAGGGCCTCCAAAGCGTAAACCACGTGGGTTGCGGGTTCTAGAAGGGTTTGCGTTTTGGGGCGGGACAGTACATTGCACTTGGGACGGCTGGCAGAGGCTGCAGCGAGAATCACGAAGCAAAAGAGGCGCCGGGCGGAGTTTGGGCCTGTCCTCCTCCAGATGTGGCAAGTAGAAGTCGAGCGCTTTTGCGGTGGCAAGACATTCATAAATTCGCAATTAATGCATTGTACGAAAATAAATTCTGATTTTTGCCGAGATTTGGATTCCTAATCCATCTCCGGCACACA
This sequence comes from Isoetes taiwanensis, assembly GCA_021234155.1. NCBI lineage: Eukaryota > Viridiplantae > Streptophyta > Lycopodiopsida > Isoetales > Isoetaceae > Isoetes > Isoetes taiwanensis. The sequence goes on along the minus strand of JAJEKV010000070.1, from coordinate 6,334,747 downwards.
GGCCCAATTTTGAAATTTTGAGGAGAAGGTCTAGGTCAAAGGGTTAGCATTAGAGCGGTCGGGGCAGCGGGTTGCGGGGCAACCGAGGCTGGCACCCTTCCCCAAGTCAAGCGAGGCCGGGACCTTGCGGGGGATCCCTCCACAAGAGGGAGAGTCCAGGACCCCCAGGCGGGATCAAAAAAAAGTTCGAGGCAGACCCTTCTGGCGGGCTCCCGGGGGCTGCGCTAATGACCACCCTCCGGGGCCGGTTCCCCTATCGGCCGTTGGATCCTCCGTTCGGGGGGCCCCTCTTGGGGAAGGCCAAAAGATTCAGTCGGTCAGGGAGAACTTGTCAAACCCGGGGCGTCACGAGGGTCGGCCTTGTAGAAACCATGATGTCTTGTCGTTCGGGACGCAGGGAGGCTCGGAATGGCAAATCGACCCTGCCAAATCGTCGGAATGGCGAAATTACCCTAGGGAGCAAGTTACAAGGTCGGTTTTGCAAAGAAAGAAACACTCATGCCCTCCACGGCCGGTATCCATCCACATCCTAGGCCAATTGACTCACGAGTGTGATGGAAGTGAGCTACTTTGGCTTCTTGGAGGTCGGGTGGTCTTCGGCCCACGGAACTTGGTCCCTAGGGGGCAATGTCGGCGTTACGAGTCCATTGGCGAGCCAAATCGCGATTCCAGGAGAGGGGAGGTCGCCCGTCGAGTCCCGAGGGGCCTTGGGGAGAGGAAATCCGGGACAAGCGGCTTAGGGGGATTTTTAGGGTCCGTGCTCGGCCTCAACACCCCCCACTCCACGTCAAGTCGCGGCGCAAAGGTCCCGCCCGAATCGACAAAGGAGAGGGCCTCCAAAGCGTAAACCACGTGGGTTGCCAGGTTCTAGAAGGGTTTGCGTTTTGGGGGCGAGACTTGGTCTGTTGCACTGGGACAGGACACGGAAGAAGCAGCCGAGAATCACTGGAACAAGGGGCGGCGGGCCGGAGTTTGGGCTGTCCTCCTCCCGATGTGGCAAGTAGAAGTCGGGGGTGCTTTTGCGATGGCAAGACATTCATAAATTCACAATTAATGCATTATGCGAAAATAAATTCTGATTTTTGCCGGCTGGATTCCTAATCCATCTCGGCCACACAGCCCAATTTTTGAAATTTTAGGAGAAGGTCTAGGTCAAAGGGTTAGCATTAGAGCGGTCGGGGCAGCGGTTGCGGAACAGCAGAGCTGGCACCCTTCCCCAAGTCAAGCGAGGCGGGGACCTTGCGGGGATCCCTCACAAGAGGGAGAGTCCAGGACCCCAAGAGGCGGGATCCAAAAAGTTCGAGGCAGCCCTTCTGGCGGCTCCCGGCTGCTGCGCTAATGACCACCCTCCCGGGCCGGTTCCCCTATCCGGCCGTTGGATCCTGGTTCAGGGGCCCCTCTTGGGGAAGGCCCAAAAGATTCGAATCGGTCAGGGAGAACTTGTCAAACTGGCGGGCGTCACGAGGTCGGCCTTGTAGAAACCGCGGTGTCTTGTCGTTCGAGCACGCAGGGGAGGCTCAGGAATGGCAAATCGACCCTGCCAAATCGTCAGGAATGGCGAAATTACCCTAGGGAGCAAGTTACAAGGTCGGTTTTGCAAAGAAAAAACACTCATGCCCTCCACGGCGGTATCGCATCCACATGCTAGGCCAATTGACTACGAGTGTGATGGAAGTGAGCTACTTTGGCTTCTTGGAGGTCGGGTGGTCTTCGGCCCGCGGAACTTGGTCCCGAGGGGCAATGTCGGCGTTTGAGTCCATTGGCGAGCCAAATCGCGATTCAGGAGAGGGAGGTCACCCGTCCATCCCAGGGCCTTGGGGAGAGGAATTGAGGGCAAGCGGCTTAGGGGGGATTTTTAGGGTTAGTGCTCGGCGTCAACACCCCCACTCCCCGTCAAGTCCGCGGTGCAAGGTCCCGCCGAATCGACAAGGAGAGGGCCTCCAAAAGCGTAAACCACTGTGGGTTTGCGGGTTCTAGAAGGGTTTGCGTTTGGGGGCGAGACTTGTCTGTTGCACTGGGAGGACTGGCGAAAGGCTGCGGCCAGAATACGAGCAACAGGGAGGCGCGGGCGGAGTTTGGGCCTGTCCTCCTCCCGATGTGGCAAGTAGAAGTCGAGAGCTTTTGCGATGGCAAGACATTCATAAATTCGCAATTAATGCATTGTGCGAAAATAAATTCTGATTTTTTTTTGGATTCCTAATCCATCTCGGCCACGGCCCAATTTTGAAATTTTAGGAGAAGGTCTAGGTCAAAGGGTTAGCATTAGAGCGGTCGGGGCAGCCGGTTGCGGGGGCACCCTGGCACCCTTCCCAAGTCAAGCGAGGCGGGACCTTGCGGGGATCCCCTCACAAGAGGGAGAGTGGGACCCCAAAGGCGGGATCAAAAAAGTTCGAGGCAGCCCTTCTGGCGGCTCCCAGGGGGGCTGCAGCTAATGACCACCCTCCAGGGCCGGTTCCCCTATCCGGCCGTTGGATCCTCCATTCGGGGGCCCCTCTTGGGGAAGGCCCAAAAGATTCAGTCGGTCAGGAGAACTTGTCAAACCCCGTGAGGCGTCTGAGGTCGGCCTTGTAGAAACATGGTGTCTTGTCGTTCGAGACGCAGGGAGGCTCAGGAATGGCAAATCGACCACCCAAATCGTCAGGAATGGCGAAATTACCCTAGGGAGCAAGTTACAAGGTGGGTTTGCAAAGAAAGAAACACTCATGCCCTCCACGGCGGTATCGCATCCACATCCTAGGCCAATTGACTACGAGTGTGATGGAAGTGAGCTACTTTGGCTTCTTGGAGGTCGGGTGGTCTTCGGCCCGCGGAACTTGGTCCCTCGGGGCAATGTCGGCGTTTTGGAGTCCATTGGCGAGCCAAATCGCGATCCGGAGAGGGAGGTGCCCGTCCATCCCGAGGGCCTTGGGGAGAGGAATTGGGGGCAAGCGGCTTAGAGGGGGATTTTAGGGTCCGTGCTCTGGCGTCAACACCCCCACTCCCCGTCAAGTCCGCGGCGCAAGGTCCCCCGAATCGACAAGGAGAGGGCCTCCAAAGCGTAAACCACAGTGGGTTGCGGGTTCTAGAAGGGTTTGCGTTTTGGGGGCGAGACTTGGTGCATTGCACTTGGGACTGGCGAGAAGCTGCCAGGAGAGAATGGAGCAAGGGCTGGCGGGCGGAGTTTGGGCCTGTCCTCCTCCCGATGTGGCAAGTAGAAGTCGGGAAGCTTTTTTGCGGTGGCAAGACATTCATAAATTCAATTAATGCATTATCACGAAAATAAATTCTGATTTTTGCCGGTGGATTCCTAATCCATCTCGGCCACTGACCCAATTTTGAAATTTTTAGGAGAAGGTCTAGGTCAAAGGGTTAGCATTAGAGCGGTGGGGGCAGCCCGTTGCGGGGACAGCAAAGAGCTGGCACCCTTCCCCAAGTCAAGCGAGGCCCGGGACCTTGCAGGGGATCCCTCACAAGAGGGGAGAGTCCAGGACCCCAAGGCGGGATCAAAAAGTTCGAGGCAGCCCTTCTGGCGGCGCTCCCAATTTGCGCGCTAATGACCACCCTCGGGCCGGTTCCCCTATCCGGCCGTTGGATCCTCCGTTCAGGGGGCCCCTCTTGGGGAAGGCCCAAAAGATTCAGATCGGTCAGGAGAACTTGTCAAACAGCGGGCGTCTGAGGTCGGCCTTGTAGAAACCCTTGTGTCTTGTCGTTGGGACGCGGGGAGGCTCAGGAATGGCAAATCGACCCTGCCAAATCGTCAGGAATGGCGAAATTACCCTAGGGAGCAAGTTACAAGGTCGGTTTTGCAAAAAGAAAAAACACTCATGCCCTCCACGGCGGTATCCAGCATCCACATCCTAGGCCAATTGACTACGAGTGTGATGGAAGTGAGCTACTTTGGCTTCTTGGAGGTCGGGTGGTCTTCAGCCCGCGGAACTTGGTCCCCAGGGCAATGTCGGCGTTTTGAGTCCATTGGCGAGAGCCAAATCAGCGATTCGGAGAGGGAGGTCGCCCGTCAGTCCCCCGGGGCCTTGGGGAGAGGAAGTGGGGCAAGCGGCTTCGGGGGATTTTTAGGGTCCGTGCTCGGCGTCAACACCCCACTCCGCGTCAAGTCCGCGGCGCAGGTCCCGCCCGAATCGACAAGGAGAGGGCCTCAAAGCGTAAACCACGTGGGTTGCGAGGTTCTAGAAGGGTTTGCGTTTTGGGGGCGAGACTTGTCATTGCACCAGGACTGGCCGAGAAGGCTGCTTGGCCAGAGAATCTGAACAAGGGGAGGCCCGGCGGGGCGGAGTTTGGGCCTGTCCTCCTCCCGATGTGGCAAGTAGAAGTCGGGAGCTTTTGCGATGGCAAGACATTCATAAATTCGCAATTAATGCATTGTGCGAAAATAAATTCTGATTTTTGCCATTTGGATTCCTAATCCATCTCGGCCACGGCCCAATTTTGAATTTTTAGGAGAAGGTCTAGGTCAAAGGGTTAGCATTAGAGCGGTCGGGGCAGCCCGTTTGCGGGGACAACAGAGCTGGCACCCTTCCCAAGTCAAGCGAGGCGGGACCTTGCGGGGATCCCTCACAAGAGGGGAGAGTCAGGACCCCAAGAGGCGGGATCAAAAAGTTCGAGGCAGCCCTTCTGGCGGCGCTCCCGGGCTGCTGCGCTAATGACCACCCTCAGGGGCGGTTCCCCTATCCGAGCCGTTGGATCCTCCGTTCGGGGGCCCCTCTTGGGGAAGGCCCAAAGATTCAGATCGGTCGGGGGAGAACTTGTCAAACCGGCGTCTGAGGAATCGGCCTTGTAGAAACCGCGATGTCTTGTCGTTCGAGGGCGCGGGAGGCTCGAGGAATGGCAAATCGACCCTGCCAAATCGTCGGAATGGCGAAATTACCCTAGGGAGCAAGTTACAAGGTCGGTTTTGCAAAAAAAAACACTCATGCCCTCCCGGCCGGTATCCAGCATCCACATCCTAGGCCAATTATTACGAGTGTGATGGAAGTGAGCTACTTTGGCTTCTTGGAGGTCCGGGTGGTCTTCGGCCCGCGGAACTTGGTCCCCGGGGGCAATGTCGGCGTTAACGAGTCCATTGGCAGAGCCAAATCGTGATTAGGAGAGGGGAGGTGCCCGTCAGATCCCAGGGCCTTGGGGAGAGAAGTCCGGGGCAAGCGGCTTAGGGGGGGATTTTAGGGTCCGTGCTCGGCGTCAACACCCCCACTCCCGTCAAATCGCGGCGCAAGGTCCGCCCGAATCGACAAGGAGAGGGCCTCAAAAGCGTAAACCACGTGGGTTGCGAGGTTCTAGAAGGGTTTGCGTTTTGGGGGCGGGACAATACTGTTGCACTTGGGACCTGGCGAAAGCTGCAGCCGAGAATACGGAGCAAGGGGAGGCCCGGGCCGGAGTTTGGGCCTGTCCTCCTCCGATGTGGCAAGTAGAAGTCAGGGGGGCGCTTTTGCGATGGCAAGACATTCATAAATTCGCAATTAATGCATTATGCGAAAATAAATTCTGATTTTTGCCGGCTGGATTCCTAATCCATCTCCGCACCTGACCCAATTTTTGAAATTTTTAGGAGAAGGTCTAGGTCAAAGGGTTAGCATTAGAGCGGTCGGGGCAGCGGGTTTGCGGGGCAACCAGAGGTGGCACCCTTCCCCAAGTCAAGCGAGGCCCGGGACCTTGCGGGGATCCCTCACAAGAGGGAGAGTCCAGGACCCCAGAGGCGGGATCAAAAAAGTTCGAGGCAGCCCTTCTGGCGGGCTCCCAGGTCCATTTTGCTGCGCTAATGACCACCCTCCGGGGCCGGTTCCCCTATCCGGCCCGTTGGATCCTCCGTTCGGGGGCCCCTCTTGGGGAAGGCCCAAAAGATTCAGATCGGTCAGGGAGAACTTGTCAAACCCAGCGGGGGCGTCCGAGGTCGACCTTGTAGAAACCCTTGATGTCTTGTCGTTCGGGCACGCGGGAGGCTCGGGAATGGCAAATCGACCCCTGCCAAATCGTCAGGAATGGCAAGAAATTACCCTAGGGAGCAAGTTACAAGGTCGGTTTTGCAAAAGAAAGAAACACTCATGCCCTCCACGGCGGTATCGCATCCACATCCTAGGCCAATTGACTACGGGAGTGTGATGGAAGTGAGCTACTTTCCCGCGTCAAGAAAGCTTCTTGGAGGTCGGGTGGTCTTGCGTTTTGGGGGCATTACGGTCCGCGGCCATGGAACTTGGTCCCCATTATGGAAGCGGTCGGATTTACGAGGTTGCATTAGAACGGTCGAGAATCACGGGTTAGCAGGGAACGGTCCCGAGAATCTGAACAAGGGGCCTCTGGGCGGGCCGGCACCCTTCCCCAATTCAAGCGAGCGAGTCGTCAAAGGACTTTGCGTGGAGGCCTCAAAGGAGGGTAGAGGCCATACCCCAAGAGGCCAAGGGTCAATTTCTCCAAAGAGGGTAGAGGCCATTCAAAGGGAGGCGGTCGGGCGATTGGACTTCACCCTTATGTCAGGAATGTCTAGGTGGCATATGTTGGAGCCAGCGTGGAAGAAATTGCTTATGGAAGTTGCAATATTATTGTTGCCTATAGTATACACAAATAATAATCGTGTCAAAGTATTTTTCTTATTCATATGTGAAAAAATATAATATTAATACAAATTGCAAGTTCAAACAATGGTGGTCTCATATCATAAAAATAGTCTAGCCTCCATATTATTTGTCATCTCTTCTTGGCCCTCAAATATCGGCGGGGGGCGAGCCTTACGGAATTACAAACCACCAAGTATCTTGCAAAGGATGCGGAATGAAGGTGACCTACAAAACCTCTATTACATTAGCTCATTTAGTATTAGCATATATAAAATTTATCAAATCTAAGTAAACATACTTGTTCACATTGCTCAACCCCTGTGGCGTGTCTTGACCCACGATATCGGCGAGTCGAATCTAGTGAATACAAACCACTATGATCTTTGCGTATCGTGGCATGAGCACCGGTACATACAAGATCAAACCATTCTACATCAAACAACATTGCTTTGAATCGCTACTGGACATCGACCTCAATGATAGTCTTAATGGTTCCAATCCATTCCAACATTGCTTATTTGGATTTAGGTGCACACTACCGGTCGGCAAAGCTGTATTAAACTTTGCTGATATGCCACAATCATAAGTGCGTTTTCCTTCATCCAGGTGCTTTTAAGGAGTCGGAGTGAGCACCCGAAGACCACATTGATGCATATGAATTATACTATAAAGAAAGAAAACAAAGCGTTCAAAATAACAAAGGAAAATGATAACTATATATAAAGTTGCACTTACACAAGCAGACACGCCTTTAGTATATGCCAATTCTTCACTAGAAACATGTTAGCCCAGCGTTCCCTTGCCGCCTCTAGTTGTTGGGACAACCAAATTTTGTTTATATCACTTGGCATAGCCTCTAGATCGACTGGAAATGGTTGTTTGCGATACTTTTGTCGATAAGCGTCTTCTCTCATCATCTCTTTTTGTTTTTGCTTCATCATTACCTTTTTATCCATTTCTCCATGTGAGTGGAGTTGTAGATGAAACTTATTGACTTTAAGCTTGTTCCTCTATTGTGAAAAATTTGCTTTTGCGGTCTTCCGCCGGGAACTTCTCAATTATAGTCGGGTTGTCTTCATCGGTCCATAATCGTGGAGCATTGGGGTGTAGATCGGCTAAGAACTTCGGTGACATAGAATAATGACTCTCGGGCTAACCAACCTTGACCATGCATCCCTCGGGCCTTGCCTTACGGCGCACAAAGTCCTTGAGGACCTTTAAAAATCGTTCTATGAAAAACATCCACCTAGGATTGGTTGTGCTGCAAGCTCCACCGTCCACTAAGTGAACTAATAGGTGAGTTTGTATGTCTAAGAAACTTCGTTGGGAATTCTTTTCGAGCATACAACATGCTTCAACCACCTTAGTTCGCGTAATGCGCAATTTCTATTGTTGGAATCTCTTTTTTTGTAATCCATCTACATGTCAATAGGAAAGAAAAACAAATTGTGAGAGTTCAAAATCAAGTCAAATAAAGTGATTTCAAAATGCATGCGAACCTAGAAAACTTCGATAGGAGACATATTTGCGTAGTGGGACCGTCGTGAGGCGACCTCTTAGAACAATAGGCATAACAAAGCGCACATGTCGAATGCAATTATGTTGCGTTGAAGTACTTATAACATACAATGTAAACTAGCGATAATGAGCGAAGCATACGCAACATCTTATGCCAATCGTGGGATTTCAACCACGTTAACTCCCCGCCGTTCGAAAAAAGCGATTCATAGCGAATGCATATATCCGTCGAGGTCTTTATAGCCTTGATGGCATCTCGAGCGAGCTTCATACCTTTTCTAGGCGCGATCAATCGACTGTGGCCTTGTTCCTTCTTCTACATTTAGCCATGCTTTAGCCCGATCCGACTTCTTGTAGATCCTCCTTTTTTGCATCGTGTCCTTCGTCTGTGGCGTGCCTCCAAATGGACGACGAAACATTTTTGAAGATATGCATAGGATCAAGAAGATGATGGATCTTCAATTTGTCAATATGGTAGAAGGAAGAAGGATGATTTCCACTTCATTCCCACGACTTGTTTGTCCTTCTCATGACTTTTTTTTTTTTTCTTTGTTTGCGGCATCCCATTGGTTACCCCAATCTTTCATTGTCAACCTTTTGGGAGGTTCTTCAGTGCAATGTTTGTCTCTTGGGCCTACGTATCGAAGTCGATTTTCAAGTGGTAGGAATCTCCTGAAGTTTGCATAGACATTCTTGTGCAATGCCGTTGACCGGCGTGAATTCAATTGTTCAAATCCACACAAGTGGCATGCGGCATATCGGACACTTGGAGTCAGGAGATTTCATACAAACGGGCCAATCACTTTCGTTGTCCACATCGGGGATTGCTCTCAAGGTAAATCTTTGTTCATGGAGTTCTCTTGAGACATCATAAACTTCAATACCTACACTCCACGATTACCAAAAGTTCATCAATAACTATTTTGAGGTATGGATCTAGTGTATATCGGCTTTTTAGGTCACGGTACTAGTAAGACAACCATTAAATGGCTAGTCTTCATTAGCAACCATGGGGTAGATTGTAGTTGATTAACACCAGCGGCCCACGTTGACCATGCGGCGGTTTGGCGTCCATAAGGATGCGCCATCCGTTGCGGACCTAATCGAGATTTCGTGGCTCACTTCCAAATTCGGCCATGTTTCATCAATATGCTTCCATTGCTTGCGGTCACTAACCACCACGAAGCATATTGTCACTTGGCGCATTAGCGACACACCAACCCATGGCGAAGCTAGAGACTCACATCGAAACAATAGCTTTATCGCGGCGGGATCAATGGAAAGTAGCGAACCACCTTTATCGGGACGGTCTTTCCCTTGGCGGCCTGCATTGTACCTAGCAGCACCACATTTAGGGCGCGTTTTTGTGTCCTTGTAGATGTCATTTGGATAATATACCATGTCATCATTTGGACAAGCATGAATCCTATGGTATCCCAAACCACTACTTGCCAATATGTTTTTTTTATTTCATCGCGGCTCCTAGGTATAGTGTTCCCTTGTGGAAGTATTTTCTCTTGTAATAACTTTGCATGAAGTCTTTGTTTTACGGATACATTCATTCAATCGAATTCAATTAACTTGGTGATTTCAAGTGTACTTACTGTAACAAAACAAAGCTAATGTTGGCGTTGCTCCATTTAATTTGGCTTGAAGGTTTAATATCAATAAAGATGTTGCCAATCTAGAATCTTGTTGCCCCTACATATAATACTTTGTCGCCTCCTCCAATAAATCTTCATGACCCGTCAATAGGAGTATTTGCTTCTTCGTCGAGGTGGATTTGTCGAAGATCGGGTCGAGCGCATCTAACATGTCGGCCATGGGTTCCTCAACCTCCATGTGGGCGGCGTCGTCTTCATCGTTGTGCTTTCGTCGTCTTCATCGTTGTGCTTTCGTCCTCTTCGATGTTGTACTCTTCATCATATGTTGTGCCGATGTTTGTACCATATTGCTTTCGATGTATTCTATTTACGCTAGCCGCAATGACTCTTGATGTAAGCCAATTCGTGCGGCTTGGATGTGGTCTCATATCCACTTTCGCCCGGACGATTGCGGATACAAAAAAATATATGTTACATGCATTGAGGCGTGGCTTGGTGGGTTCTTAAACATGTTGTAATATAAAATATAAATTTCCACGTCTTAAGCAAGCCACTTATTGATGATAATAATCATATAATTTCATTCCACAAAATAATAATTAAATACATGGTAAGACTCCCACAAAGGACAACACAACTTATATTAATTATAATTGAGTACATCATCAAAAGACCTACGGTATTGGTCTACCGTATTCATCTTGAATGAACAATTCATCACCAACACGAAGACTCTTTATAGCATCTACCATAATATATCTCCCTTCAATTTTTCGCCCTAAAGAAATCTTCTTGGTCCTTTTTTTGCCTCGGTGAAATCACAATTGGTAGCTTACGGATTCTCGATAGAAATTTTGTTAATAAAAGCGACAAGGTTTCCATGTAATTGCGGACGACCATCAATGTATTTCAAATCTTTCTTTGTTATCGGTGCGGCTATTCTTAGGTGCATTAGAATTTAGGCCATAGATGAGCATCGCCCTTGGTGCTTACTCAATTTATGCCAAGCCTCGAGTTGTATTCGGGACCTACATATGGCATCAAAGGAACACTTTCGTGCCATCTTTGACTTTTATATTTGTCATAATATATAATCGAGACCAGCACCCGGGGACGACTAGTTTTAATCAAATCTTGCCTACCCCAATATGTAAATGGCTCCCCATAAATAATTGGCTTACCTCTAGGCCATATCTACCGAATTTTTTTACGATCAGCATGCGTAAAAGGCTTTTAGCAAATGGACTAGTTCTGTGGAATGCTATTTTCTTCCACGGGATCTAGTACATTCAATTGTGGTGAACGTTGTTATTTCCTAGAATCATGGCTACGGCCGCCATGCCGTAGAGTTCTATCACGTAATGGGATACTCTTTGCGAGAAGTTGATGGCTTTCTTTTGCGGGTTCTCTATGAAAGCATTTATGGTGTCAATATCATACGCTTCCAAGGACAACATGGCCCCAAAATCTACATATTGCTTGAGCTCACTTCATTCTCGGTTTCTTCCTAAGAAAATGCAAGTAAAATAAGTTGAGATGTCGATTCAAGTGCGTGAGAGTAGTTGGCGTACCTCGTTGGAATATCAGACATGTGCATCGAGGCGGTGGATTTATCGACCATTCACCGTATTTATCAGCGTGATCGATGATAGTTTTTCTCATCCGTTTTATTTGTCCTTTGCACATCAGCGCAATTGCAATAAAGCCGCTCTGTCAAGTACAAGCCCGAAAAAAGTTTATTAGGATACAAAGTTGGCAATCATTGAAAACATGTTTCTAGTACATCACGTCGGTGACATTCATTTTCGTGCATGCCACTAAAGGCTGCGGGGAAGACTCGGACATTTGGGTCTAAGTGGACTATTTGTGGCAATTGTTGGAGTAACATCTTTTTGCGCCGATCGCCATTTAACAATCTTGCGGCTTTTTGTTGCATTTTCGTTCATAATTCGGCTGGCGTTTGTCCATGTTGTTTACTACAAGCAAAAAATGTTAATAAAACTAATTTAATGTATTAATGTGACTTTACATCTATTTGATTGAGGGCCCACGAACTTCGATACATCTAGTCCTCTCCATTGGGATGGAGCCGACCCGGTACCTTGATCACGCAACCCTAAACCCATATTGTAATGTTTAGCAACCACTAATTGTGGGGCTGAACCCGATACACCTAGTCCTCTCCATTCGAGATGGAGCCGACCCGGTACCTTGATCATGCTACCCTTCATACAATTTGTAATATTTATAGACAATATGATTGAGGTAGGCTGAACCCGATACACGTAGTCCTCTCCATTCGAGATGGAGCCGACCCGATACCTTGATCAAGTTACCCCACACTTTTTGAAAATTTATAGACAATATGATTGAGGTAGGCTGAACAGATACTATAGTCCTCTCCATTCGGGATGGGCTGACCCGATATCTGGATCAACCTACCCACACTTTTGTAAAACATTTTTTAAAGAACTTTTTGCTTTAATCAATATCTATGAGGAATTAATGGTATGAACATGATAAACTTAGTGTTAATGCAAGATCTTACCTTATGAAAGAGAAAACATACGGGCGCCAAGAACTCTCAAGAGGTCGACTACAACAACAATGAAATGAAGATAAATACCCTCTCGGGTTCAACACCACGTCGATGATCGGCGGGCATGCCCTGGCAGGCGACCCGCGTCGGCCTCGGCGGAACCACGCATTCAGCGTCATCTCGACACAAGCGTCGATGATCGGCGTTCCGCCCGCGCCAGCGACGCTGGCGTATTTGGGGGACGTAGGCATCGGCCGCCACGCATGCCATGTCATCATCGACACAAGCGTCGATGATCGGCGTTCGCGCGCAGCGCCGCGACCCAGCGGCCGTCGAGGCGACCGGTGGTAGGCATACCCGCGAGGCCAAAGGCGACACGTCACTCCAACTGGCGTCGATGATCGGCGTTCAATGGTCACCGATTGGCGTTTGGTGGTCAGCGTAAGCGATCGGCGTTGACCGTCGATTGTCGACCTGTTTAGGTCGATAATGTCGGCGGACAAATGTCGATTATCTACGTTGATCCCTTGTAGTGAGTGCGAATTAAATTTGATTTTTGTCAAGAAGGCTTCTAAGTCATCGCCAACATACGGGCCGGTTTTCAAAATTTCAGGACAAGGTTTAGATCAAAGTGTTTGCATTAGAGCGGTCCGGGCAGCTTTGTTGTTGGATTTAGCCGAAGCTGGCACACTTGCCCAAGTCAAACAAAGGCCAGGACCTTGCAAAGGCCGTCTCATTAGAGGGGAGAGTCGAACCCCAAGAGGCGAGCCCCAAAAAATTTCGAGGTAGCCTTTTGGCGGCGGCTCCCGGGGCCGTGACGCTTAAAGACCACACTCGGATCTCGGTTCCCCTATCCGACCATTGAATCCTTCGTTCAAGGGCCACGGCTCGATAAAGGTCCAAAAATCCAACATCCGTCCGGAGAACTTATCAAACCGCTGGCGTTCTGCGGTCGGCCGTGTAGAAACCAAAGTGTTTTGTCATTGGACATTGCAGGAGGCTCGGGAATGGCGATTCGACTTCGCCACATCGTCACGGGAGGCGAAATTACCCTAGAAACCAAGTTGCGCCGGGGTTTTGCAAAAAGAAAGAAACACTTACGCCCTACGTTCAAGATTGATGACCACCTCCTAAGCCAATTGACTACGAGCTAGTGTGTTGGACATGAGATAGTTTGACGCTTCCTCGAGAAGGGGTGGTCTTCTGGCCACGAAACTTGGTCTCGGGGCAATGTCGGCGTTCCGGGAGTCCATTGGCGAGCGAATCATGATTCGGAGAGGGGAAGTTGCCCGTCGCCGGGGCCTTGAGGGAGAGGACTTTTGGGGCAAAGCCGCTTCCGGGTGGTTTTTATTGTCCGTGCTCTGGTGTCAACACCCCCCCTCTACGTCAAGACACGGCGCAAGGTCCTTGTCGAATCTGACAAGGATAGAGCCTCCAAAACGTAAACCCTATGAGTTGCGGGTTCTACTTGGGGGTTTGCGTTTTGGGGTCCAAGTTTTGGTCTTTTGCACTTGGGACTTGGCCGATAAGATGGAGTTGAGAACGCGAAGCAAAGGAAACCGGGACGGAATGGAGTTTAAATCAGTACTCCTCCCGTTGTAGGCGCTTAGAAGTAAAGGGCAGCTTTTGCAAAAAGAGCAAGACATTCATAAATTCGTAATTAATGCATAGTACGGAATTAAATTCTGATTTTTTGTCAGCATGCTTCCTAAGTCATCGCCAACATACAGGCCAGTTTTCAAAATTTTCGGACAAGGTTTAGATCAAAGTGTTTGCATTAGAACGGTCCGGGCAGCCTGTTGTTGGGCAGCCGAGCTGGCATATTTGCCCAAGTCAAACAAGGCCAGGACCTTGCAAGGCCACCTCATTAGAGGGGAGAGTTCGAACCCCAGGAGGCGAGCCCCAAAAAGTTTGCCGAGGTAGCCTTTCCTGGCAGCGCTCCCCCGGGGGGCTATACGCTAAAAACCACACTCACGGATCTCGGTTCCCCTATCCGACCGTTGAATCCTTCGTTCAAGGGCCCTCGTTCGATAAGGGCCAAAAAAATCCAACATCCGTCTGGGAGAACTTATCAAGCCGCCACCCCAAGCTCAAACATGCCACCCCAGGCTCAAACATCCCGCTTACATTCGTAAGTAGTAGCAATAGAAGATTGGTTAAATCCGGAATGTGATTTTGACTGCATATATGGCTCGGGAATGTCCAAATTAGCATAAGGACAAACTTTCATGACCATCAGATGAAAAAAAGGCACCAAAAAAATTAAAAAGTGTTAGACGTCGCTATAACAAAATACGTCACAGACACGTCGCATGCGACGTTAAACCGTATATACGATTTTGAAATCGTATATACGATTTCAAAATTACGTCGCATGCGACGTCGCGACGTCGCATGCGACGCCGTGTGCTTTTTACAGTCCCGCGGGCCGTCTTTTCCGGGACCATTCCTAGGCTTCCTTCTATCGACTATTTTGGGCGATCTTCGGCGCTACGACCTTGAACGACTTGCAAGCACTCTTTTTAAGGTTAGTAGATCATGGTTTTTGGATTGAATGGTTTTTTGGATTGAATGATTTAGTGTAGATTTCAAATTTTTTTTCTATCTCTTTCCTTCTTTTTCTTCTTCTTGTTTCTTCATTCTTCTTCTTTTTCCTTCTTTCCTCATTTCTTTCTTCGATTCTTCCCTCATTTCACTCTTCTATTCTTCCATTCTTCTATCTTCTTCCATTTCATTCTCTTATTTCTTCCATTCTTCTCTTTCTTCCCCTAATTTCTTTTTTCTCCTCTTTCCCCTTCTCTTCTTTCTCCCACCCTTCTCTTCTTCTTTGATTCATTCATTTTTTTCTTTCTTGTTTTACTATTTCTTCATCTTTTTTTTTTTGTTTCTTCTTCGATCTTTTTTTTCATTGTTCTTATTCTTCTAACTCTTTGTTGCTTTCTATTTCGATTTGGACCCGTCAGGATCTTGTTACACACGTCCTTCTTTTGGTAAGTTGATCGCACTTGCATTTTATTTTTATAATTTTAAGTAGGTTAAAAAAATTGATGGAGTGGCTTGTTCAAGGGCACGGGTCGGCTTCATCTAGAGTGGGGAGGACCATGTACCCGGGTTCGAAGTCCACTTCACTACGATCATATATTTTTTCTAGGTTAAGGAGTGGCTTGTTCAAGGGCACGGCCGGCTCCACCTAGAGTGGAGAGGGCCACGTACCCGGGTTCAAGTCCACAGCCACTTGTTATTTTTTAGGTTTAAAATAAAATTGTAGTGGCTTGTTCAATATAACGCGGTAGGCTCCACTACGAAAGTGGGAGACGACGGTGTTCGGGTCCAAGTCGACTTTTCTTGTAATTCTTAGGTAGAGGTGGCCAAATCTAGCTTATAACCCTAAAGCCTATGTTAGCCAACTCTAGCTTTTAATCCCACTAATCCATTTGGAAGGGGCTCATTTCGATGATGGGGGAGCTGCTCAAAAAAGAAGGTACATGACCTAGTCATAGTCTTATTTTTATTCTTTTGTTTTGTGTTAATCTATCGATTTATAGAAAAGGTAAAGAGTGATTGCAAAATTGAAGTCGAATGCCAAAAATTGGGAGGCGATTGGTCAAAGGTCCCTAAACCACTTAATGGTCCATAAAGAAGATATCAAGGTATTTGTTATTTGTTGCCATTCGTTCAATTGAAATAAGACATTTAACTTGTCATGTTGTATTCCTTGCAATCGGATCACTTTTCGAGCGTGCAAAGGATTCCAAGAAAAACATCGCCTCACCGGTTGCCAAGGCAACTTCAAGCAAAGCTTAATTCCATCTCACTTGGGTTTGGTAGTAAAGGCTTTTTACATAGATTCGTAAGTGCTATAAACTCTTAGTTCACGTTAAGTTTCAATGTCATTGTCTAATATTGGTCGTATTGTTATAGAATTGGCTATACGGGTTTTCCCCTAACACGGAACACGTAAAGATAGCCACTACTCGCCTCTTGCCTCTTGTATATGATATTGTAATTAACTATTAAAATTCTTTCCTTTTTTTTTTTTTTTTTTTTAGTACACCACGTCGCGCGCGGCGTCCATATCCGCGTCACGCCCGGAAGTCACGATACGTCACCGCCCGCCGATGTCGCATGACGACGCCGTGCGACGGCGTGTCCGGCGGCGATGCGTGTCCCGTCGTGTCACGCGTCGTCAGACGTCGCATAGACGTGACCTAGACGTCGCTATAGATGTCGCTAAATGACCTTTCTCCTGTTGTGATTGTAGCTTATCGACTGCGGCTGCACCACTGTTCCGATTCAAGAGCTGTCAGTTTGAGAAGTTATATACAAATTTGTCAATCTTCTTATGCAGCAGGCGATTTCGTGTGACACTGTGTATGTACTTATAGACATTCCAATTCCTCTCACTTGCACTATCGGAGGATACCAATGAGAGGATAGTCATTGCAAGGGCCTGTAATATGTCACTAACTTGTCCGTGGGCTTGCCACCATATGCATGCCTAGGATTCCATATTGGGCTCCTTCTTATGACTCTCCAATGCATCATGAAGCTCTTCATCTGTCCACCTTCCACTCAAGTTTTGGTGCTCGGTTAACTCGGCAATGAAAAGCTTGTAGTCCGAGCTATTAGAATATTTGCAACCTTCTTCGACGAACCCATAACTTCCTTATCTGTATATTGGTCCATATCATGGTTGTGCGAATCGAAGGCATATGCGGCGCCATGAAGGTCATTGTACGACTTCTTGCATCGTACAGTGAAGTCCCTGAGCAGTGTTGCTCGTTTGGGATTGTCAAAGGATGCATTAGGCCCATCATATTCTAGGAATGATTAAATTGAGTGCCAACACCTCCAGACCTTATACTAGTTCTTGCCTTCGAAGAACCAAGGGTTTTGATGGCATAATAAACAGGTTGCACGCACCTCACAACATTCTTTATGCCTTTCCAAAATGTCTCCCGCCCAACCATTTCTCGAAGGGCCGTCGCTTACTGCCAGTATTTGGATGCATTTTTGCCCTTCGCCTCCTTTTCCGTTCAAAAAAGTCTGTATGATTGAAGAGCGAGATAATCCAACCACGACACCTAAGCACTCTTTCAAGACAAATGTAATTGGAACCAAATCGGGTCTGGCCAGGATTCATGAGTGCTAAGGCCTTCTGACGCAATGACTTGTATATAACATAAATTGCCGGCTTTTTTGTGATGAACTTCATAAGACGACGCTCTTTATGAATGGGATCCTTGAACTAAGTATGCTGTGAGAACCAATCCTTGTGCAACAAGTTTAGGCAATGGCATTGGCAGCTGATGGCGTGCAATCTTGGAAATTTGGACTCCAACAATTCATCCGCTAACTTACAATTAGACATGTTATCCATTACAACCTAAAATATTCTCTTCGGTCCAA
The DNA here is from genome assembly GCA_021234155.1 of Isoetes taiwanensis. Classification (NCBI taxonomy): domain Eukaryota; kingdom Viridiplantae; phylum Streptophyta; class Lycopodiopsida; order Isoetales; family Isoetaceae; genus Isoetes; species Isoetes taiwanensis. Next base: position 6,317,135 of record JAJEKV010000070.1, on the reverse strand, counting down.
AACTCTCTATCACAGCCTTTGTTTTTTGAAAAATCCAATCTCCTGTCACCTGGTCAGTTTTAGTTTCCACGATCTTCAAAAATACTTCGCCCCCGGGATACACGATCATGAAGTTTATAAGATGGTCCTTGTTTACATTGCTCCAACCATCAATCATAGTGAAATTGGCATGGCTTCAGTAACATGACACAATTTCATCTCCATTCTCTCGACCATTTTGTTATTGGCATGTTTGTATGAAGGCAACCTAAAAGTCTACCTCGCTTTGACAACTTCTTGAAAGGATTCTTTCATTGCTTTGTGTTTCAAGACATGTGGAGATAATCCGGCATATAAAAATGCCTCTGCAACCTTCAATTGTGTCTTCTTCAGTTGCTTTGATGTTGAACACTGGTCAACCCTCTGTTGCTTAGTCTGTCTTTCCACTATTTCAATTGTCTTTGCTATTCTTTTTTCGCTCGTGCTTATACCTATTGACCCTAGTTCACCCTCTGGTTGGTACGTCGGTAGGGTAGTGTAATTGATCTCTTCTGCTGGGCGCGGTCCTTGACTATCCCTTGGCTGTGTTATGGCCATATTATTTTTTTGAGACAACACTTCAAATGCATCTTATCGTAGGTCGACAGATGCAGTACAAGTTTGCACCCCAATTTTAGAGTCCTGTAAAATATGAGCTCAAATTCTTGTCGCAGATCCATTTATTGACGTGTACCCACAAAACACACATTGCCACTCATTTTGACCAAACTCCTTCACAAATCCCCACTCTGGACCTCTCCTTCGACCACCAGTATTTCAACACATACTTCTTCCACGTGCTGCAACCCCAAAGGACCCCGCCATGACCATCGTAGCCCCCCCACAACCTCTAGATGATGATGCACGACCACCGGCGCCGCCTGATGTACATGCATGATCAGCTTCCGTTCCTGCTGCTATTTAAAATTACTATGTCTGCTCTGCTATTATAAAGACTCCTTCATCGTCCGAACTAAAGGTCGACATGTATATGTGCGAAGGAGCAAGCTCACTATGCATATGTTACATCAATCTTTCGTTCGAACGTAAGGAGGAAAGGACAAGAACCTATAGGTCTCTAGAGAACAGGGTAGGAACCCAAGATCGGAAAACACTGGGAAGGAATGATCTCACTTCACATATTCTGGCCTCAGGCCCCGAACACAACCCACACCTCAAAGGCTCACTGTTTCCCAAGGAGTATATTTGACTCAACTTGGTAGTCAACGTTCGAGGTAAATTCTACGGCTAAACACGTTTTCCTTATATACAATATTACACCTGCTCAAAATAGACCAAACAGTGGCGCAAAAACTTTTTTTTCCTTACAAAATGCCCTAAATCGCTTTGCAATTTTTTGCGTAAGCAAAACTTTAATTTCGCTTACGCGAAAAACTTTTCGCATAAGCGAAGCGACGCAAGCAAAATTTCAGTTTCCTTTACGCGAATTTTTTTTTGCATAAGCGAAATTAAAGTTTCGCTTACGGAAAATTTCTGGATTTCACGTAAGCGAAACTTCAGTTTCAATAATGCGAAAATATTTTTTATAAGTGAAACTTCGGTGCCGAAAATGTTTTTTGCCATATTTTTGACGTATTATAGGGTAAAAGCATGAAAGGGTGTACGTACATCGTACTGAATTGAAGGACGAATTTGTGCTTTTTTGGGGTACATTTTAGATGTACATCAAGATACAATGGTTTGTCGTTTTGTGTCAGATATGCAATGATTGCAAGATCATCCCTGACATTCCCCGAAATTCTTGGTTAAACCAACCAACCAAGAACCAATTCGAATGGATCCGTCCCTCCCTTCCGAAATTCCCCCTTTCACAGGATCTAACACCGAAGCGAATTCGTAAGCAAACACATGCCAATTGAATCTACAAGAAATACAAATCAATTTCAATCTGTTCATGGAGGGTGAGAATTCCAATGGAAGTGATGGTTCTAAAGCGCCAAGTATGCCGACATTGGCGGTGTTATGCCACAAAACAAATAAAGAAGCGTGTTGACAGGTCGGGTGGATTGCATCCCTCGATTCGGGCAAACGCTTGGCCCGTGATCAAAGATTAGTTTTTGTGATCGTTTGTTGCAAGATGACGTGCTTTTTTTTCATTTTTCAAACCGTAATTGGAAATCCTTCCGAAGTTATTGTTATGAAATCAATGATCAGAAACTTGAAAGATGGGCTTCAAGAAGTAAAGTCTGCTAATAGCAAAGATAAATTGGCTGCAAAACATTCACTGTTGTCAATGATTGTTGGAAAAAAAGGAGATATAAACAAGAATGTTTCTTCAAAATTGCTAAAGATACAGCCAAGAAATTTATCCAAAGCTGCAAATTTATCCAAAGCTGCAAATTTATCCAAATTTATCCAAAGCTTGTGCAGTTTTAAGGGCCAAGGAATCGGATTGTGAAAGGGTATTTTGGGAGGTTGGAAAAACAAATGTGAACAGGCAGCAAGCATTCAATTGCAAGACTTTACCTGGTACTCAGCAGATACATTCTGTGTCAACTATAAACCCAGCAGATCCAACAAAGTTGCTATGCAGACCACTCTCGTGCTTTTGTGATGCTTGCATTAACTTCAATTGGTTGAATTGTGAGAACATTAAACATTGTGGAGAATGGTCTCTAAAAAGTTTGGAGCCCACAGATCATATTGCCTCTCGTGTTGAAGCTGAAAATGATGTGGATGTTTTGTATGCGGGTGGATTCATGGTATGGTGTCTCAATTTTGCTCATTTTTGCACCACAAAAATAGTCCAAAACATAGTTCAAGATTGTGGTTTGTACACACAAAAATTCAAATCATTTAGCATTTATGATAGTGCAAAAATAAAATTCCCTCTCTTTGGCATGATATCTTTCTTGAGAATAGGACTTTTTGAATTTGCCACACAAGCCAAATGCCACGGAGACCAAAATAACGTGGACCGCCAAAAAATAACCAAAAACACCAAAAAGACCTAAATAGAGACCGCCGAAGAATAGCCAGATCTTGTGGATCGTAGCTTATGGATCATAGCCAAACAGATCTTGTGGATCATAGCCACCAAACAGAGATTGGCGGATCATAGCTTGCCAAATCATGGGAAAAGCTTTTGGGAAAAGCTTTGCTATATATGCAAAGGCCGATTTTGTTTCCATTGATTTTTGACCTTGTGAAAAGACCTAACTAGAGATTATGGAAGCACATGCCCGGATCTTGTGGATCATAGCTTGTGGATCATAGCATAAAGATTGTCGGATCATAGCTAGAACTTGTGGCAAAGCTTTTGTTGTATGTAGTGCCAATTTTGATTGATTTTTGACCTTGTGGAGTTGGTTCAATCCTTGGTCTCTTAAATTTCATGGTTGTAGAAATGGAAAAAATGTCTTGAATGATAGTGGATTATCATATGGGGATTTATTAAAACATGAGGAAAAGTTTGTGGATCCATTAGAGATGCACAAGTATTGGGGACCAAAGGTGGAGAATAAACAATCCTATAGATTGAGGGCTCTGAAAAAAGAAAAGAAAGAGGCTTTTCTGAGCATTTATAGGGCAATCTATGAGGAAAGGAGTCATGTTCAAAATGGGTAGGTTAGTCAAGTTATGGTGTAGCATGGTTTTTTGCATGATGTTAAAGGTAAGGATATAGATTGGTTGAGTTTTTATAAGCATGCTTCAAAAAAAGAGGTCTTCAATGCTAGAAGAAGATAATATACCCATCCAAGAAGATAGTGGGACTAGAAAAGCAATGAAACCTATACAAGATTCAGGGCATCTTGAACCACGATTGGCTTCATCATATTCTAAAACCGTGGAGTCTAAGAGACGTAAAATATGGTAATACAAGTTGTAGTTTTTATTTTGTTTAATTTGCATTTTGTCAAATGAGCTTACATAACACAATGTGGGTGGTTTCAAAGCAAAGTTGGAGATGCAAAAAGGAGATTTTACCTTTGGACATTCGATAGTAAGTACTTTTTGATAAACATTGTAGAGTCTTAATAATCATTGGTTTGTTCATAGCCTAACCTTTTCGGTTATTGTGGTCATAGTTTTTGTGATAGTTTTTGTCAGTTCTTAAATTGTAGTTCTTTAGTAGAATTGTGGTTTGGAGTTCTTAAATTGGAGTTGTGAATTTATATTATTTGTAGTATATAATTGTGATTTAGAGTTTGTGAATTTAGATTGTAGTTTATATATTTGGATTTGTTGTTTGTGGTTTTATGATTTGTGGTTTGGGGTTAATGGATTTGGTTTATGAGTTGGGTGTCTTAGTTTGTGGATTGAGTGAATTTTATATTGTGTTTACGTAGTTTGTGGTTTGTGGTTGCATGTTTTGGTTTGTGGATTGGGGAATTTTATATTGTGTTTTGTGGTTTGTGGTTTTGCATTTGTCTTTGGTTTGTGGTTTTGCATTTGTGATGGTTAAATTGTGGTTAAGGATTTATACTTTGTGCTTTGTGGATTATATTTTATAGATTGGACCCTGAATTATAGTGAGTGGAATATAGATTGTGGATTGAGCCTTTAATAAAGTTTCTTTAGATTGTGGAATATACTTGTATCCCCAGTAACTAATTTCTTGAATTGTTTCATTCTGATTCCTTACGGGTGATGACAAAATGGAAGGAGTCCATTGAATTGAAGGTGAAAGAGGTTGATTGTAGGCTACTACAGTCATATAACAAATGGAAAGAGTTGAAGAAAACCTTCAAATCATTGAGGGAGAAGAAGGAGCATTATATGCAAGAAATTGTAGACATCAAATGCTTGATGCAAGGAATGACAAAGGAAGCATTTTGCGGTGTGCAAATTGTGGTGGTAGATATGAAGGAAGCCGAGGTAGTTAAAGTTGTGGCATCATTGGTTGTTGTAGAGGAAGATCTTGATGCTATTGAGAAGAGGAGGCAAGGGGACAATGATGAGATTGCAAAACTCAGACCGTGTCTTGAAAGGCTTATTGAAGGTTGCAATGTCCTTGAGAACGGGATTAAACTAGATCCTTATCTACCCGAGTCTATAGAAACAAATTTCCTATCAGACTCACCTGAACGTGTATGTCCCTATTGTAGAAGATTCTTGGAATATGATGGGAAGCCACTGCCCTTTGTTACTACAGAGTGTAACCATCTTTACCATATTCAATGTTTGGCCTCATTATTAAGGTATGAGCAAAAGTAAATTTTGATCTTAACAATAGTTATATTTTGATCATTAAGCTCTTTAAATTGATGTGTATAATTTCTTGTTTTCAGTTATAGGGATAAGTGTTGTAGCCCAGATTGTAACCAGATCATATCTGCCACTTGGATTGCTGCATTTGGCGTGAAGAAAGTTGTACACTCATATGGTATGTATAAGTGGTTAAGCAATCAACTTCTTAACATCATTTAATGTTGATGGTTTTGTTGGTTGTCCTTTTAGATGTCCATATGAATCCCACATATGCAAGCACAAGTAGAGATAAGGGATATCTATTCTCACAGATAGAAGAGCAAAAGATCCAAGTGGAGAATGCAACACAACCTGAAATTGAGAAAGAAGAGCACACTGGACAATCTGAGAAAGTGAGAAACAAGGTAATGTAAAAGTTAATAGTTTGTATTAGAATAACTTATGTTATTTTTCATTCTTCTTGTATCTTTCGCATGCGGGGCTTCAAACTGCATCAAATCTAAATGAAGAGTCAAGTGCTGTGAGGGCTTCAAATTGCAGTCAAATCTAAATGAAGAGTCAAAGTCAAAGCATATCTTTGATGCTTCCAAATTTATCGTCAAGTCTGTAGATGTCTCCAAAAGCTACAATGAACCTTCTCTATTTGGACCTCCTAGCCCTTCTAGCTTTACCAAGCAGGAAGTTTCCACCGCATCCGAAAACCCACTTTCTAGCTTCAACAAGGAGGATAAGCTCAATAAACCCTCTAGCTCTACCAAGCAAACGGAGTCCACCGCATCTGAAAAACCGCTTTCTAGCTTCGACAATGAGGAGAAGTTCGTTGCATTAAAAAAACCACTTTTTGTAGTAGAAGTCAAAGATTTCATATCTGGTTGGTTTAAGATACTAATTTTATTATTCCTTTGATAGTTCTAATATTATTGTGGCTATGAAGAAGAAGAACAAGATTTGATTATTACTAGAATCTATAAACTATTTTAGATCTAATTTGTTACAAAACATTGTGTAAGATATCTGAAATCTACTTTGAAATCTAAATGTGTTAAAATGCATTTGTTTCCTTGGATTGTATTATTTACCTTAATAACAGATTGAGGAAGAGGAGCAGATCCCTAGTAGAATTGCTCGACAACTTTCTACCCATGGTGTATTGCGCCGAGTCCAACCCAATCACTATAACGAGCACAGACGTAGACATTCTGGACAATGAGACACGATGGCTTAATAATACGATCATTGATCTGTTCATGAGGTAAATTGTTGTATACCTAGGATTGTACTTTCTGTTGTGATCTCTTTATAGCATGGTGTATTTTGCTTAGAAATGGTGTATTTTGCTTAGAAATGAGTGGCTACATTTGGATGAGGAACGAAGAAAACAAGTATACATATGTCATGCACTAACATATATGGATATATAAAAATGAAAAAGAACTTGTTATATCCAAATTGTTCTTTGGGATTGGATATGGACCATTGTGCATGTTTGATTATTCCTATGTGCCATAGGAATCATTGGACTGCAGCTGTGATATTGGGTCTTTTAGCCCCTAGCAATTACACTTATCCAGTTATATTGCACTTTGATAGCCTTGGTTGTCAAAGGTATGATTGGACACCTATAAGCGGTGTAAGTGGTCAATTTGTGAATTCAAATGTAAACTTATTTTAATTATGTAGGAATTGACTTTCCTCTCTTATAACAAAGCTAATAGAAGCTTTTTGGCCAAGCTTTCCCCACGAGCAGCCCAATTCAAAGAGAATTTGCGGTGGTGCCATCTTAGCCCTCATCCTCTCCAATCAAATGGTTATTCATGTGGATTGTATATTTGTATGTTTGCTAAGATCATCATGGAGGAAGATGCTGCCATACAGAATTGGTTACACTATTCAAACCGATGTTTTACATTACAGGTTGTGTTTAGTATAAGGGATTACTTGATTATTTGTATATGTAATCAAGTTTTTAGAGATTATGGACATGACTTGCTTATTCAGATTTTGAATATATTGTAAACACAAAGTTAGAGTTGAATTGGAAGTTTGAATTTATGTAGCACAAAGAGAATTGGAGTTTTAGTTTGTGGAGTTTAGAGTTTGGAAGTTTGAGTTTATGTAGATGTAGTAACAAGCCACAGAGAGAATTAGAGTTTTAGTTTGTGGAGTTTGTGTTTGTGTAGTAACAAGTCACAAAAGAGAGAATAAAAGAGAGAATTTGAGTTTGAGTTTGTGGAGTTTGAGTTTATATAGTAACAAGCCACAAAGAGAATTGGAGTTTTAGTTTGTGGAGTTTAGAGTTTGGAAGTTTGAGTTTATGTAGTAACAACCCACAGAGAGAATTGGAGTTTTAGTTTGTGGAGTTTGTGTTTGTGTAGTAACAAGTCACAAAATAGAGAATTGGAGTTTTAGTTTGTGGAGTTTGTGTTTGTGTAGTAACAAGTCACAAAAAGAGAATTTGAGTTTTAGTTTGTGGAGTTTGAGTTTGTGGAGTTTGAGTTTATGTAGTAACAAGCCACAAAGAGAAATGGAGTTTTGAGAAATGGAGTTTTGAGTTTTGGTTTGTTTGTTTTTTTTCAAAAAGAGAGAATTTGAGTTTTAGTTTGTGGAGTTTTAGTTTGTGGAGTTTGAGTTTATGTAGTAACAAGCCACAAAGAGAAATGGAGTTTTGAGAAATGGAGTTTTGAGTTTGTGGTTTGTTTGTTTTTCTTTTTTGACGTTTTTTGAGTTGTATAGTATAGTTAGTCCGGAGTTTGTTTTTTTTTGGAGTTGGAGTTTGGAGTTCATTTTCTTAAGGACACTTTTTAAGGACCTCTCTAAGGACTTAGTCTAATCTTTGCAAAGTCCCTCAGCGGCTGATGGGGAAGCGCCCCCACCCTCACTCATCCTCACCGCTCGAGGGGGGCGCCCCCACCTCACCTCACTCATCCCGCCGAGGGAAGCGCCCCACCTCACTCATCACTCATCGACCTCACTCTCTCGAGGGGAAGCCCCCATCTCACTACTACCACCACTCACTCACTTTTTTTTTTCTTTTTAGTTGTTGTTTGGGATTTTATGCATGGTACCATTTTGGATGTAGATTATACATACATGTAAAAGCGCCTCCATGTTCCATGTCTCGTCTCCGGATGTATTCGGATGTATTCACCATCATTGTTGTCCCAAATTCAATTGTCAACACATGTATCATTCACAACACCCCCCACAAGCATATCATTCACAACAACCCTCTAAGACCTCTAAGACACTATACTATACACCCTCGAGGTTACACCCTCTAGGAGGCCACCCTAGAGGTTAGATCATGTGAGCCATCATAGTGGGATATCCACTCCGACTTTTATTGGGACCTATCTCGGCCTCTGCCTTCCGTAAATCTCCGTACGGAAATTTCCGTTTAAAGAGAACCCTCGAATTATATCCGATTCGAGGTCGTTAGATCTCAGACCAATGTGGCTCGACTAATTGTAGGGCATCCCCTACGCGCACCACAGGTCCATCCCCCTTGGATGTCTCCAAAGGTTCGTCAACAAGGCCCAATCACATGATACTTAATCACTTCTAGGTGCATCTTATATACACACTAGTAATTGTGCCCAGCGTTGCTGGGCATAAGTTGGGAGAAATAAGAAAAGCGTCAATAATCCAACTTTTGTAGCTTTTGTAACCAAGCCCAGTGTTCCTGAGCTATATTTGGGCCCCGGAATGACCCACAAACATAGTGAAAATGTAGTGTGGGATAATAATTAATGGTTGTAGACATTATCATTTCAAAAGTATGACTTTTGTTGCAAGAGAAAATGACTATATCATGTATTGCGATAGTGCACAACCTACTTTACTCTACATCGAGAGATTCGTTGTTATATTAAAAGGTATTATGATCTCCATATCCTAATGATTAACATGGTTAGATTTAGTAGGAATTATAATAGAAATTGTGGTTGGAACCAGATAGTAATCCATACTCTTATCAAGGTGGGAAGGGAATTCCATGCAAAAACAATGACAAAAAACTTCACAACAATGATTACTTTAGTATTGTGCCTGGCAGTTTATGGCTGCTTGTAAACTCTGTATTTATAGAAGATGAACTCTAATGAGAAAATCTGTTTTTATAGAAGATGAACTCTAATGAGAAAATGGCATAGTTATAGAATTTGAGTGACAAAAAGAAGAAGAAAATACTTCAGTTGCAGACATAGTTGCCTGAAAAACTTCTTGAATGATTTCCATGTCCACTGCAGTTGCATAACTCACAGATGCCTGCTTCTCATTTTGGTTGCGAAACACATTTTCTAGGGAAACTAATGGATTGGTTACAAAGACCTTTTGAATATTGGTTGACAAATCAGGTAATGCAACCAGCCACTCATGTAGAAATTCGACACATCTCTTTAATAATGGGTATGCAACCAGCCATTCATGTAGAAATTGACACATCTCTTTAATAATGGGTATGCTGTTTCCAGTGTTGCAGAAAATCTTATTCCATCCTTCAAATATGCAAAATAGTCACATTGTTCTGCATAAGTTTTGAAAAGAAAAATGAGAAGAAAATGCATGAGATTTGAATTGTAAAAAATGCTCACCTCTTATTATTATTAAGGTTGCCGCATCCTTGAAGACTCACACACGTTCTGGAACTTGCAGATTGACCTGCCTAAATCCAACTTGTTTTTTTCGTTTTGAAACATTCTCCTTCATTCAGCTCTGCAAGATGTGATTTGAGTTCTCTATGGCTTTTCAATGAATAAGAAAACTTCAGGAGAAAAGGGTTTACCAAGGAGAATCTGCCTTTTTATATATATTGAAAAGCCTGGCCAAGCTGAACAGAGGAATGGCTTCCAGCGTACAATATGAATGGGCTCATTAAAACTAAAAGGGCCCTGCATACATGTACATTAAGATAATCAGTTACAACCCAACATAATTGAAAAAGTAGCTGACTAATAGGTTGAGAATGTAGTTACCATATAGTTGTTGCTTAGCTATAAATGTTCAGTCATTGCCCATCTTTCCTACAAATAGATACAATTTGCTAAATGTTGAACAACAATCAAGTATAGAATGAAAGTGTACCTGAGTATTGATGGCCATGTTACTGCATCAAAGCTTCCATCTTTCTATATCTGATATTAATTTAACTCCTTTGATAGGAATTATTTTTAGTTACTATGGCCAATTACCATTCTGCTTCCTTAATGGCAGATTCATTATCTTCCACTCATGAAGTAGACTCTCTTGCAGAAAGTTTCTCATCTTCAAGCTGCTGCAACAGCTGAATTCCACATCCAATTGTAAGTACTGTGAATGTACACAGTAAGGCTCTGAATGTACCAACTGAAGCCTTGAGCAAGCAGAAGCCTCTAGATGCAGATGCCATAGTCTTCGGACCCCTTTCCTTTTTTTCTGTATCAATATCCACTGTCCTGTCTATAGAACACCTAAAGAACCAAGAAGGAGGAAGGGAAAAATACTGCATGCAATCCCTTCAGAGCAAATAAATAAAACCTTGAAGACTTGATGTTGAATCGTGCTTCCAGCTCCTAAATTGGTGACAACTCCAGAAACTCTGCTAATGGGCACAACTCCAGTTTAAAACCTTAATAAGAAACTGTAACGCCACATTATAACCCCAACAATCTACAACGCCGCCTTTAACAATGCTGGATTCTCAGGTAAGGATCGAAAATCTTTTTAATGGCTGGGCTAATACTTCATTCTCTTTCTTGCAGATAGAGGCAAGATCAATGCCCGCACTTCTAATGAGAGCCAAGAGCTGGGCTCTAGTGCCAGATTTACCATGCTTACTCTCCTTCGTCATTTCCTGGAGGTCGCCAAGCAGAGCCGGATGCAAGAAAGCCGGATGCAAGAGCAGGGAGGAAGCCCGAATGCAAGAAAATAAAATGGGAAACCCATTTGGAGTATAAATCAGGGGGTTTCGCCATCTAAATCTGGCGAAGTGCAAGCTGAGCATTTGCTAAAACAGGGCTATGCATTCATATCGGTTTTACCCTAAAAGCAAGAACCAGATCAAAGTATGATGGCATGTACTTACAGATTCCAGCAAGAAATCCGATCCCCAACCTCGGAGATGCAGTTCACGGCATGATTGCATGCTGCTATGGCACCGATCTCTCCACAATTTTTTCTGATCTAGACCCCTTCGTGCCCCTTTGCTTCAACTGCTTTGAATGAAAAGCATTGCAACAAATACTTCTACACCGTGCCCCTCTGTTTCAACTGCTTTGAACACCACTACACTGTTTTGGCCGCATCCATCTCAGTGAGTACCTCAAAGTCCGCTGCTCTGCCTAAAGAAACCCTAGAAGGTAAGTTGGAAGAAATATCCCTAATGGGCAAAAGAGAGTCGAGCCAAAAATAAACTAAATTTCCCTAATGGGCAAAAGAGAGTCGAGCCAAAAATAAACTAAATCTGGACCCTTCGATGTAATCACGTCATTTGTGGCCCTAGGATCTAGGGCGCGGTTCACTACTTACACCAAAACATTATAATATAAGATGCTACTTTTGCTTCTTTGGCATGTGGGATATTGGTGTGGGATATTAGGTTTAGGGTTTTTGTATTGGACTACTCTACCATGTAAGACATAGATCCAAAATTATCAAAATTCAAACTTAACATCCTTGGATTTGAACCTAACACCTATTCATTCAATATCTATCAAATGAATAAACCAACACACCTTTTAAACATATGTTAGTTATGAATGAAACATTAATAACATAAAGTCTAAACAATAACATTATCATACAAGCACAGAAAACACAAGTAGAAGAATACAAGATATATCAACTCATCATCATCATCATTATCTATTAAAACATCAATACATGAAAATCATCATCACGACAACCCGGATGGCTTTGATCATTCATCATCATCATCCGCCACAACAACAAGTGTTCACTCACTATCAAACATCACCATCACCATCACCATCACCATCACCATCACCATCACCATCACCATCACCATCACCATCACCATCACCATCACCATCACCATCACCATCACCATCACCATCACCATCACCATCACCATCACCATCACCATCACCATCATCATCATCATCATCCGACAAAACACGGTGGTAAGTTGGCTCGACCGTTTCTTCATCCTTAGGATCTAGAAGGTGAAATATAGGATGTCCTTTGATAGCATAATTTCTTTTCATTAGTGGAATTCTAACACCACATACTTGTGTAGAGTAAACCTTTGCAGCTCCTTCTTGAGAACATAATTCATAACCTCTCTTTGAACTTGGAATTTTTTGAAGTAAGTTCCTTCTAATATACTTTCACCTTTTAAGAACCACGTTCCATTATCTTTGAAGTCTTTTTCCACTACATACTTCTCCCTTGTACATGCAAGCAACCAAAAGTCATCCCCTTCGGGGTTGTTTTTGTGTTTGCCTTGGGGAAAAGTAATCTCCACATCGACTTGGCCGGCAATATTAACACCCGAATATAAGGGCCTTTGTGACTTTCTAACCTCAATTGCATCACAAGTAGATGAAGAAGCAGGTTCAATTTCCACCAGTTCCCACTTATTCACATATGCCGTATTCTCAAGATCTATCCCAATGTTCATCTAAACAAAAACTACAAAAGCATGAGAATCTTGAACTCATGTAATTGAGTTGTTGATCCCAAAAATTTGAATGCTGTACACTATGAATTTTTGAGTATCCTTCTTCGTATGTGCTCCCCATTCCTTACGCCCTATCGACTTCTCCTTCTTTAACTTCCCAAAAAATCTTTTAATATCTTTCTTTTTTGTTTTTGGTTCCTCTTTAGAAGAAACTGTACCCGAAAAAATAACTCCTTGGCGGCCTCCACAATATCATGTGCATTCTCTATCTTAGTATCGGGATATAGGAGTTGGACCATTCGATCCATCTCTTTAATTCAAGCAGCCTTGCCATCATGTTCTCCCTTTCCGTGGTTTGAACCAAAGTAATTCCACATCATATGAATTAGAGTCGATAAGAGTATCTAGCAATAAAATAAAATGGCCTTTGCAGCTTTGAATTGTGATGCAAAGACCATCGAAAAAATAAAAAGGCCCTCACGTGGTTTCAGTCCTTGCTCTTCCATATAATTGAAGTGCATATTAAAGCAATCTTCGCATCTAATAAGGTATCATGTTTGCGGTCATCCGATATATAATAATGTGTTTTTTTACTACTTCACCATTCTTAGCCACATGATAAGTAATGTGGACAAGAATGGTCACCTGCACGCTTGTCCAGTATTGAGATTGCACCTGTGTTCTCTCTTTCAATGTGTAATTTTCCGCAAAATCTACCACTGACACTATGACATCTGAAGGGAGATTATCGAGCATTTTCTAAACTGTTTATCTTGCCATTTGTATTTGAAATTGTGGAGGGAAATTTTTCCAACTTTGTCTTTGAGTTTGCTTATTAGCACCGCTGGTGTGGTCTCTTTGTATTGGTGTTTCAAAACTTTCTTAGGCTCTCCACGTTTATCCACACCTCCATGTTCATAGTCGATGTACTCCCATTTCACAACCTCCTCACTCTCTAATTCCTTGGGGCAGATTTCAAACTTCTTTATCCCACACTCACTACAAGTACCATCAAGACAATCCTTACTATAGAATTCATCAATCTCACCCTTTCGGCAAACAATACATTTCCAAGGATCATCGATGTTCGTAAAAATCTTGCACTCACAAGTACATGACTTTGAGTGCTTCTTCCCAATTTAGTTAAACCATCCAAAGAAAGATTTGTAACCCGACATGATGTATGCAACAACAAGTGTTATACTACGCTAGCTTCACTACAAACCACGGCTTCAAATTTTGAAAAGTCAAGCTCCAACTTTGACATTTGGATGTTTTGCTTTGAAAGCTTTATAGAGTTGCATCTAAGAACAAAACAATAGTTGATTATCAATCTCAAACCCCAAACCGCAAAACATGAACCTCAAACTATAATAATGAAATTCCAAACCACAAAATAAAACAATATCCATTAGAAACCTTAAAATCACAATCTAACCTAAAACCACAATCCATCAAACCATAATCTAGACCCACAATATAATCCACAACCACAATCACAAGAAAATTGAAACCAAAACCACATTCCAATCCAAAACCACAATCTAATCAAAACCATAATCTAGAACCACAATGTAATCTACAACCACAACCAAGTTTAAACCACAATGCAACGAATCACAATATGACTTGAACCACGGTTTAATCTAACCACAATGTAATCCAAAACCACAATCTATTCCAACCATAATGCAATCTATCTTGGATCTAAAACTATAATATACTATCTACAATACACAATCTATAATCTGTTATAGAGGATCCGGAGAAAACCGTGATCAAATCAAGCTTGAAAGAGTAGATAGATAATAGAGTAGTAACTAACTTGGCTTTGCTCTAAGTAATGTGTAGCATGCTTCTTCTCGATATTTCTTTCAAGTCTCCTAGATTTCACATCCTTTGTGTTTGGAGAGACCCTAGTATTAGAAATCCAAAAATCCTCGCACAAGAGCAATGACAGTAATCGAAATGGAATCACATCTTCTTCCCCTTCTATAGTACACCCATTTTCCTGAATTGCAATTTATCTCAAATTTGTCTCTCTTTTTAAAGAAATCAAATTTCTTGGATGAACATCAAGAACTTTTCCCATTTTTCTCAGGTTGCTTTTACTTTTCATTGCCTATTGCCATTGCTAAACAAGATTTTTTAGCAAACCATACAATCTAGACTAGTTGATTGCTTCATGATATGGATTGAATCTCGATATTATCTATTATGGTTGTTTTTGCTTCAGATTCTTCAAGAGATCCCCAACTATCTCTTCCATAGCTTTATGTTCTAGTACATCAATCAATATTTCTCGTTTAACGGAGATTCATTGTTTTTGTTTGCCTCAAGAATGAATTGACGGTGTTTAACACTACTCTCCTTTTTGTTGCACCACTTTTATCCAACCCATCTTGACCTCCAATCTTCACCAATGCCTCATTAGCTTCTTTTTTTGTCTTTTTTTCTGCCTTTGTTTCTTCGTGACGTTCTTGCTCTGTATCTCTCTTTTTCTCTTCTTGATATTCTTTAAAGTATTGTCCACAATACTAGGATCATGACCGATTGATATATCATCGCATTCTCAAGATTGACACTAGAAATAGTTGCATGTTCTAAACCACAATCTAAAACTTCCCTGCATTGAATTTCTTTTCAACAATGATCTCAAACTCACTCTAACAAATGGATCTTCATTCGGATGTTCCGGATTTCTTCATCCGCCATATCTAAGAATACATCTTTCTCCTCCATTTTTCAGAAATGTGCTTCACACTTTGTAGACTTACCAAAATAATACCGAGCAAAAAAGAATGAGGAACAAACTCCCACACGTTTCCAATCGTTTGAGCATTTGAAAAAATTCCCTCCAAAGATTAATGAAGTGGTTGGTTATTATTAGAATTACTCATCGGTTACTGGAAAAGGCATCAACGTAATCAATGTTATACAAATTCTCAAACCACAAATGCATTTCTTAAACCACAAATACAAGCTATACTTTTAAGCTATTTGGGGGGGGACATGGGGGACACCAAAACTGATCCACTATAGCGTGAATCCACCCATGCAGAGGACGAGGCTGGTTTAGATGACACTGCACTGTTTCAGGATGTATTTGTGTCTTTTAAAAGACTGGACAATGTGGAAGGTGTTTCATACTATGTTCTCATGTGCACCAGGGAAATGTTCCCAGGCTGCCACAATAAGTATAAACTGCTTCCTACTAAGAATGTTTTGGTACCTGCAGAATCTGTGATTGGGGTTCGAATCCCATTCAAGAAAGTAAAATACAAGCTGAAGGGGGCAAGCACAACATTTCACTTGCCAGATGAAGTCCATTAGACATTGTTATCACAACTTCCAAAGAATTGTAGATGACATGGACTAAGTCGACCGTAGTACTTTCCCGAAATATTGTAATACTTTGTTATAAGAATCAAGAACCGGACTACTTGAAGTGCATTATGTACATCAATGTACATAAGATGTACAACACATGTACATCTTATGTACATCCATTGTACATTCCAAATATTATAAAAATTTGTTAAGTGTAAGTTGATTAGAATTGAACACAAGAAAGTTGAATTGCATAAACATTAAAAATGGTTTCATGGCAAAGATAAGAAATGGACAGGTTTTCATGTACAAATGGTTGATATATTTATATTGTGGACATAAATACAACACACCCGAAAATGAGCATGGCTCATAATTCATGACCAAGCTTCAAAATGTCGTTAGGAGCCCCGATATCTTATGACTATTGCATCATGTCTTCCAGCCCGCCGAGAGGCTGAAGAGATATCCTCTAAAGCAGTAGTCCATGCGGTTTCTATAGCACGTGCCACTGGCAAACCTTTCCATCCTACATGGCCTGCATCTTCCAGGACACGTGCCTTCCCCCAAGGGTTGTGCAACAAGTGATTTGCTGCCAATATACCTTTCATGGTTGCTCGTTCCTCATAATTTTCAATTTGCTCAACTGTGACGTTCCAGGATAATATACGGTATGAATACGTATATTATACCGACACGTCACTAGTACATGTCGACTTAGATGACATGTACGCATCGACCATAAAGGGGTAGTACCCTAGGGTACAACCTTGTGACCTATTATATTGCACATGCTAAGGCCACATGTGAATATAATATCCTTTTGCCATGTGGCAAGAGCCCATTGACCAATCAGGGCCCAGCCCTAAAGTCGTGGGGGATAAAGGGGCATAAACCCTAAAAGGGAAAGCCTTTCAGTCACCAGCCCCCATAAGTCGGATTGGAGCAGTAGTGGACGTTTTCTTGCGTGAACAATAGCAGAGGAACCGACATTCCTTAGTAGCAGCTCGATCCAAGCCAGCAATCACGAGATTCAGCAGCATGGACGCCTTCAGAGGAGTGGGAGCCAGCCAAGAAGCCGGTTAGTGGTTGATCCGATAGTTAGATCCGAGTTTTCAGCCCTCATTCCATAGGATTAGTGTTCATTCTTAGCTATAGGCGACCCCTACAGCCTAAGAATGATAGATACTAACAAAGGAACCTAACCATGTATGATTAGGTAGATTAGAATAGATGTATTCTATTGTTCAGTTCTGTATGATGATATTGCGACATTCTATGCGCCACTCTTGTGTATTGGAAAGGGGGGTAGAGACCCAGAGCCCAAGTAGTTGTATGATCATAGTTTTAGCCCATTAATTCCCAAATTAGTGCGGCTGCGTGCATAAGAGCCCGCTGGGGTGGGTGGCGGAGCTAGACCGGGCCGACAAGGGAGGGCTTGTCTAATCACGGCTGATCCGCCGGGCGCGGTAACGACGCCCGGGAACGCCGGAGCTAGGCCTAATACCTTGCCTCGCGTGAGGGCGGTGGTATGGGCTCGGCACCGGGGTGATGCGCCACCTTCCGGTGGAGTTGAAGTCAAACAAAAAAGGGCTCTCTAGCTCTTTTTGTGATTGGCATGAACCTTACCGAGGGGAATGACCCCTCCCGCCTCTCCGGGCTGGGGAGATGCAACCCAAGAGCAAAGCCCCTCGGGCTACTCACCCGTAAAAGCTAATGGTCAGGCTCAATACTTTTCAAAATTTATCCGCAAAGTATGCAACAGGGAGGGGCGGATGGAGTGGACTACCCAATCGACCATAGCCCTAGATTGCCCAAATCCACTTGCCATGAATTTCGTCCAAGATTGCTGCTTCGGAGACTCCAAGCCGTTACTTTACTTTCCCCATGAGTAAAGCCCGATAGGTTTTCCCCATGTTATGTTGATGTACTGATGTGTTGTTGTAGCTACTGTGATATGGTGGACCACCCTTCGAGGTGGGTATGTTATTGTTGATTGATGTCATGTGCTCATGTTTTGTTTACGCCGGCAGCCTAGGTCGATCCCGAGGGAGACGGGATGAATGACACGTCCATTCTTCCCCGTCGGGTTCTTGGCCACCATCAAGGGCCCGATGTTAGGTGGATGGCCTCATGTCAGCGAGCAGATGCTGGTTTTGAGGGATGATCTCCAGTTTGTATACGATCAGGGCATCGTATATGAGCTGGGGCCATCACAATGGTATCAGAGCCCTGATCTTGGCAGACCAGGATCGAGCACTGACCGAAACCCTATAGGAACTAACTCATCTAGACATTCAGTCTTGGAGGTAAAAGCCCAAGCACAAACCTCGAGTAGCGGGAAAATTTTTTTCTCCCGGGGTAGAGTTAGTAATTATCTAAGATTAGGATAAATAGAGAACATAGGTAAGATAGAACAAACAGTCGAAAAAGCGCTGAAAAGATCCTACTAAATTTCAAGCACTTTTTGCCAGTGACTCCAAGAGTGCGCCAGGAGCATGTTAGGTTCAAATCTAATGGCCCTCTCGCGCACTCTTAGAGTAGTCACCCCATAGGAACCCTAGAACTTGGCCTTAAGAACCCCAAATGGTAAAATAAAAGATGAAATCCTAAGCAAAAAGCTCGAAATAGCTAGAATTATATGTTAAAACATCGAAAAACATTAAATACAAGTCACTTTTGGAACAATGACTCCAAGAGTGCGCCAGAGTATAGTTAGGCCCCAACCTAAACCCCTCCTCGCGCACTCTTAAAGTCATCCTTAAAAGTGACCTCGAAAATTGATTATAAATTACTCAAAGAGTAAAGGTAATAATAGGATCTTGCTTAAAATGCTTAAATTAGTGGGTAACAACATGTAAATTGCGTAAATTGGATGTGTTGGAGCAGAGAAGGCCAACGACTCCAAGAGTGCGCCAGAGCATAGTTAGGTCCCGACCTAACCCCCTCCTCGCGCACTCTTAGAGCCATTCGAAGAAGCAGGACCAAACAAGACCCCAATTTCGCCCAAGATGAGGAGACTTTCGCCAGCAAACCAACCAGACGACTAATTCGACCAAACCCTAAAAATTAAACCCTATAAATTACGGGACATAGGCTCATTTTTTTAGGTTTCTCCCGCGCTTCCACGAGCTCCTTCTCATTAGCCGATCTTTTGGCGCCCTGCTCCAAATCAGACGCTGTCATACAATGGCTAGGACCAAACAAACCGCCCGCAAGCCAAAGAAGGACGATAGGCCCAGCGCCCAAGTGCTCGCCGCTGAACAGAAGCTCAAAGATGCTGACGACAAACTGAAGGCTGACATGGAGAGGCGGCCTAGGTATTACAGGAATTTGGAAAAGAGGCGCAGGAAAGAAGAAAAGGCCAGGAAGAAAGAAGAAAAGGCAAGGAGAAGAGAAGAAAGAGTCAAGAGAAAGGAGGAGAAAGCGAGAAGAAAAGCAGATGAGGAGGTTGCAGAAGCAAAAGACGACCAATGGCGAGAGCAAAGAACCAAGAATAGAGAGGATCCCGACCCGAAAGGGAAAAGAGTACTGACAAGCCCCCGCCCAAGAAAAGGAGGACCTCGGTTGGTGTCGTCATCAGTGAACGACCCGAGGGCAACCCGTCTCCATCATCGTCAGAAGATACCGGTAATGTGGCGGACTTCTTAGAGGAGATACTTCTAAGAACCGGAGAATCCTCACAGCAGAAGCCTAACCCTCCTCCGGACACACATGAAACGCCGGAGGAAGAACCACCCCCAGCTCAAGACGCAGCTGAGATGCAGATTGACCTACCTCCGCCATTACCCCCACCATTTTTGGAATGGCAAGAAGCAAGGAAACTGGATGCAGAGAAAGCAGTTGGCAAGAAAGCAACCAAAATCGCCCGGGACTCGTACACCTTGGGGCCAGAGAGGAGGTACAAGAAAGAATTGGCAGATTACAAAGTATACAAGAAGATGCACGAAGACTACGTAGCCTATTACCAAGCAAACAGGGTCAAAACTGTCGAAGGAGGGAGGCCAACTCGAGAAGCATTCCAGCTCAAACCTCCGCCAAAACTGCCAGAACCCTCCAAGAAGCCTATGAAGAGATCCCAAGACTCCCCTTTTGCGAGAGCCCTGCGAGAAATCAAACACTTCCAAAGGAGCTACAGATTTCTCATCCCGAGAGCAGCATTCCAGAGGTTCGTCCGAGAAATCTTGTGGGAGTTCGACCCCAAAAGCGAGTAACCAACGACATGTTACTCGCTTTACAAGAAGCAGCAGAGATGGAGGTCGTACAGCATTTCGAGGATTCATTGGCATGCACTCTCCATGCAAAAAGAGTCACCCTTCAACCAAAAGATATGAAACTGGCTAAATACATCAAGAGGAGAGACTAATAGAAGGGAAATTACCTTTTTTTTGTAACTAACAGGGTTATATGTGATGTATGAAATTTTGAATAATCTTATATATAAAGTTTTAGCGTATGTCTTGAATCAAACCCTAATTTAGATAGTTGAGATCGTCTGATTGCATTTGAAGGCCGAGATTTATCGCACAACTTCCCACCACCGTGATTGGCCATGCTCTGATCTCTTAAGAGGAAAGGGAAAATGGCAGAGAAAAGGGCAAAGTGAGAGGCAAAAAGGCACTGGTAAAAGGGAAAGACGGAGAAGGAAAAAGGAAAGGGAAAAGAGCACGAAAAAGGGAAAGAAAAAGAAAGGGAGAAAAAGGAAGGAAAAAAGAACACTATGAAAAGGAAAAGGGGGAAAGGGTGAGGACACAATAAGGGAAAAGAAAAGGGGAAGGGAGGAAAAGAAAGAAAAATAGGGCAACGGGAAAAAGGTGAAGACGGAAAGGGTGACGAAAGGGAAAAAGGGGAAGATAAGAATGATGGAGAGAAGGGAAAAAAGGGCATGGAAAAATAGAAAGGGAAGGAAAAAGGAAAAAGGAGGCGAAAAAGGGAAAAGGGCATGAGGAAAAGGGAGAGGGAAATGAGAGAGGAAGGAGAAAGTGGCACGAGAAGAGGAAAAGGGTGAGGAAAGGAAAAAGAAAGGGAAAAGAGATGGAAAAAAGGGAAAAGGGAAAAGCGAAAAAGCAAAAAAGAGAATGTAAAAACATGGAATAGGAAAAGAGGAAAAGGGAAAAGGGGAAGAGGGTGGGAAAAGGAGGAAAAGGGCATGTGAAAAAAAAGGTGGAAAAAATGGAATGGAAAAAGGTGTGGGAAAATGGAAAGGAAAAAGAGAAGAAAAAAAAAAAGGGGTGGAAAAAAGGGTGGAAAAGGAAAGAATTTCGATAGAGAAAAAAAAAAAAGGCAAAAATGGGTTTCTTTATAAAAAGAGAAAAGGATGAAATATAAAAAGAAGGAAAAGGAAAAAATGGAAAAAGAGAAAAGGATGAAAAAAAAAAGAAGGAAAGGAAAAAGGAAAAAAGGCTTAAAAGGGGGGAAAGAAAAAAGAACACGAGGAATAAGGAGGGAAAATGGAAAAGAGGAAGGGAAAAAGGGCTTGGAAAAAACTGGAAGAGGGAAAGGGTGAGGAAAGGGTAAAAATAAAGGGAAAAAGAGCACGGGGAAAGGGAAAAGAAAAAGAAAAAAGGGGAATAGGGATGGGGAAAAGGGGAAGAGGGTAAGGAAAGGCGGAAGAAAAGGCAAGTAAAAAAACATGGAAAAAAGGGAATGGAAAAATACATGGGAAAAAGGGGAAGGGGAAAGGGAAAGGGAAAGGGAAAGGGAAAAGGGAAGGGGGAAGGAAAGAGGAAAAGGGCACGGGAAAAATGGAAAGGGTGGGGAAATGATGAAAAAAGAAGGAAAGGGAAAAGGAAAAAGGGAGGCGGTTAGGGGGGAAGGAAAGGAAAAAAGGCATGAGAAAAAAGGAAGAAGAAAATGGGAAAAAAGAGACATGAGATAAAGAAGAATAGGGTGAGGAGAGGAAGAAAAACATAAAAAAAAAGGTGGGAAAAAGGGAATGCAAAAAAGGCATGAGAAAAGGGAAGGGAAAAGAGAAAAGCAAAAGGAAAGGGAAAAAAGAGCATGAGAAAAATGGGAAGGGTGGAGAAAGGTGAAAAAGGAAGGAAAAAAGCCGTCAAAAAAAGGGAAAGGGAAAGGGAAAAATGAGAAGGAGAAAAGGAACAAAAAGAGGAGGGAGAAGAGGGTAAAAAAAAGAGAGAGAAGGAGAAAAGTAAATGTGCAGGGAAAATAAGAAAAGGGAAAAAAAAAAGTGTGTAAGAAAATGAGGAAAAAAGGATATGCAGGATAGAGCAAAGGGAAGGTTATCAAATGCACAAAAACCTCTTATAGCCTAGCAATGATGGACTTGGTTTCTATTATATTAGATGTATAAAAATGAGTCTGAGCTGAATAGGTTTCCATCGACAAATGTTCCCAACATTTGCCCAGCAACGCTGGGCACCATTACTAGTAAAGATATATAGTCGTTTAAAAATGTGCATTCATTAGGTACAGTATTAGTTTTTGAGCAATTGGGGTAATTTGACCAACGACTCCAAGAGTGCGCCAGAGCATAGTTAGGTCCCGACCTAACCCCCTCCTCGCGCACTCTTAGAGTCATCCAGACAACTGGAACAGTCATTAGACCTACTTGCTCCAAACCCGGTAAATAAACAAAGGAACTCACATTTAGGAAGAAAACTAAAAGGGAATTACCTCTTCCACCGCATTTTTTTGGCATCCATTTGACAGCAACAGGCTAACAACTCCAAGAGTGCGCCAGAGCATACTTAGGTCCTAACCTAACACCCCCCTCGCGCACTCTTAGAGTCACCCAATCTTCCCAAGTTCATAACTTGAGCTAGACATACCCAAATCGGCCAAAATTTGTTGCATTAGAACCCTAAGACTGTAGACAAGCCACTTCTAGCTTCAAATTAACCAAGAAACATTAGCCTTCATCCCAAATGCCAAGTGTTTTAGAAACCCTAAAAATTTTAGGGCACAAATTCCCCTATATATACCCCAAGATAACCCCAAAACCTCAACCACAAAGATTGCTCCCGCAATTGAGGTGATCTCCCCACTTTTACTCGGGTGCTCCGCCCGTTTGATATCGGCAACACAATTCTCGTCCATGGTGGCTGCAGAATCTTTCATCGGTTGGTATAGCGCCCCCCACATTCTTTGAAGTAGATGTCAATATAGTATTCCAGGTATTTCAAAAAGAATTTGACCTTTCAGCAACCCTGAACTCCAATCCTTTCTACCAGCAAGTCCTGCAAGAATTCCAAGACAAAGTTGTCCCTAGCTTACAGAAGATACCGCCATGCATAGGGTACTTTGTACCGAGGACCCTTAATGCAAAACAGCCCCGGCCATATGTACCCAATATTGCCAAAGTATTGGTAAATGGAACCAACCGCTTACCAGCCTACATGACCCTAACCAGCAATGGAAAAGTTTTTTCTCCTACAACACTGACTTTAGCGCTATATCTAGTATATAGAGCGAAAACCATAATAGGCGAACCATCAATTCAATGCTTGGAGGTCACACCCTTTGGACGCAAAGAACAGACGAACGGCCATCGCCGGAATATGAAGAGACCATAGCGAAGCATCCCGGAGAGAGTGAAGACTCGAAAGCAGAAAGCGAGGATGACATGGAGGTGGACCTGGAGGAGGAACGCCGGCGCCGGAACAAGACATTACCCACTTCGAAGCTGACAGGACCACCCCGAGGATTGCACAACCAATCGGGCTGGGAATAACAAGCTTAGCACCAATCATAGTCGAAGGACAGGAATACTTGCTGCTAAATGACATCAAAAACCTCCCCGAATGCAGGGACAGAGGCTACCGCGTCGACGAACTCCTTCACCTTCTACGGCGACAGCCGGATTTAGAAGATTTCATTGACCAAGAAACTGAAGATTTTCCGGTGCAAATACGAGAAGCAGCTACTTACACAGGACACACCATGTCGGACATTGAAGCTTACGGCGCTATCAGAGGTATGATGACGGAAGAACTCCCTACCGAGGAGGAGTTTATAGCACTTCAGGAGCAGATGGGAATAAGGGGGAAGACAACAAGAGTACTTCAAGGGGAGTCTTCTTCCTCGCAAGAACAGGTAGCAAAATTCCAAGGGAGAGCCACAAACCTGACAAGTGTACGAACGCTCTTCCAGGATTATAAGGAATTAGTTCAAGTACCCGTCGACCAGTATGCATCAAGGCACAGGGGTACCTCAGGAGCACGTGGAGGAGTACCGGGAGCAGCACTCAAATATTATCTTCCGCTCCTAACAGACGGTAGAGTAATAATATTTCACAAGCGCTTCAGCCCACGCGGAGAGGAAGCTGTGCAGATGCTAGTAGCACTTTCGGGATTTGGCATGCACGCACGCCTATCAGAAAAAGTCGACCATGTTATTTTGGTGAAGCGGAAAACAGCCTTGGGCATTTTCGACTTTACAGTACCCCACCTTCGGCAAGGTAGGTTGGCAGTGACCGCAGCTCATACCTCCCATAGACGGGTGGAAGAGCTAGCATCTGCCATCCGAGGGGGATCAGCAAGGGATATACTCAGGAACTTGGGAAGTACAGTAGGTACAGCCCAAGTAAAGAAGTTCCTTGAGGATCACCCGGACTATCAGTAAATCAATGTATTCATGACTACTGTATTAAGATATATCGGCTATATATATATTAATATAAGATCTTTTGAATTGCATTTTAAGTGTCTTTTTTTTGATACCTTCGTTTTAACAATCATATCATTCAAACACTTAATGCAACCAACAAAAGAACTCATGATAAATGGTGCTAATGTAATATGTGCAGCCAGAGCAGGCAGGAATATCGACCTTGAGTTCCAAGGCCAAGGCGATCAGACACCACTCAGACAATTCCAACCTCGTAATCTATTCGAGGAATATTATGCACCAACGCCGGAGGAAGAGATTTCACAGATGAGGTCGGATCTGCAAGAGATAAAAGCCATGTTGGCGGGCAGGGGAAGAGACAGGCAGCAACAGAACAGGCAGGAACAGAATAGGCAGGACCAGAATGTGCAGGCCCCAGAGGCCCGTTCTCAGCACAAGGGAAAGGAGAAAAAGAGGAGCCGGCACAGATCTTCTAGCTCCAGTTCTTCAGACAGCGCGGACTCAAGCTCTGAGTCTGAGGAAGAAACAAGAACCATCCGGAGGGAAGAAAGAGTAGCAGTAAAGCAGCCAAGTCAATCCGACTATCAGAAGAAGGTCGACTCGGCCTTGAGTAATGTTTGGAAGGCACGCAAGCTGGAACAGTTTTCCGGCAAAAACAGATCAGGGATGGAAGCCGAAGCATGGCTAGACGAGATGAGTGAGTACGGAAATGCTTACGGCATGAAAGATAAAGATAAGGGCAGAGTAGCCACCGCTAACTTGAAAGGGGCAGCCCGGATTTGGTGGAGGGGGTATGCTAAAGCCCATGGAATGAGCAGAGACAAGTGTAGGTTCACAAAGTTCGCAAAGGCTTTCAAAAAGCACTATGTCCCAAGAGAACACAAGTGCCACCAGATGCAAGCATTCCACAGGTTACAACAGGGGAATAAATCCGTACAAAAATATACGGAGGAATTCATGAGGTTGAGGCTATATGTGCCAAAACTTCGGTTGAGAGAGCGGTGGAAGGCTATGTGGAGGGCTGAATGAGGACCTACGAGGAAGATAGTCCGAGCCCTCAACCCAGGCCAAGATCGAGGTGGGCGAAAGGCACTCACCTACAAGGGGCGGGACCCCGAAAAGTGAACCCAAGCATTGGTATGACAAAGGGGAAAAGCATACCGGAGGAGGCGAGCCCAAGAGCAAGCGGTCCGTCGCCTGCAAAGACACCATACACCGGAAATCAATGGAAGCGACCCGAGAAAAAAGGGTCGACTTCAAAGATAAAGGACAAGGGGAGGCTCAAATTATTCAAAGCAGTCAAGCGGTTCCTCAACTCCATCGCCGAAAGAAAAGCGGCGGGAATGTATAGAAAAACGGTTTGTGCTTCGGTGTTTCTAGCTGGGGCATAGAACACACAACCGCCCATTCGCGTGATCAATGCAAAGACTTATGAGATGGGAGGTTGGGAGACCTCGGCCGAAGAAGAGGAGGAGGGGCGAAGGGCAGCGACTATATCCATGGTGAGTGTCACATCTTTGCCGCCATAGATACGAGTAAAGCCTTGAGAGAGCCGATTACCAAGTAATATCCACGATTGGTAAAATAGCCGCCAAATCTTTTATAGTCCTCATAGGCGTGGCAGTTCCCACAATTTCAAGAGATCACCAAGGATGGCACAAATGCTAAAGTTGAAAACACTAACTAAGCGGGGCCATCGGGCACCACTACCCGGCAAGAGGGTGAATTTCAATATAGACTTACCGGTATCAATATTGAAATGGGAGGCGAGATCATGAGCATAGGAAAATATGACCTCATCATAGGTATGGAATACCTCAACCCGGCGAAAGCACAAATAGATTGTGGAGAGCGGAAGGTGAAGCTCACGGCGCCTAACGGGAAAATCATAGAAATCTCAGGTAAGCAAATGACACCTATAATGCAATGCATGTCGAGTAAGAAATTACTTAGATGCATCAAAAGGGAGCAAGTTGCATACATCTTCAAATTAGAACTTGCCGAAGAAGAGGCACCAGAAGATAAAGAAGATAAACCAGTAAGCAAACTACCCAACCAGGTAGCCAAGCTAATAGAGGAATTCCATGACTTGTTCTCCGACGAAATCAAAGAGCTTCCGCCATATAGGGGAGTAGAGTGCGAAATCTTTTCGAACCGGGCACTAAGCCCACGAGTAAGGCACCATATAGAATGACAGCTCACGAACTATCAGAGTTGAAGAAGCAATTACAAGAGCTCTTAGACCTAGGGTTCATAAGACCTAGTGTCTCTCCGTTCGGAGCCCCCATCTTATTCGTCAAAAAGAAAGATGGAAACCTGAGGATGTGTATTGACTATCGTCAATTAAATAAACACACAATCAAGAACAAGTACGCCTTACGGGAAAGCGGATGACCGATGGATCGGTTACAAAGGAGCGAGTCTTCTCCAAAATAGACCTAAGGTCTGGATATCATCAAATCAGAATCAAAGAGGAAGATATTCACAAAACGGCCTTCCGAACAAGATACGGCCACAATGAATTCACAGTCATGCCATTTGGCCTATCAAATGCCCCAGCAACGTTCATGAGACTCATGAACGATATCTTTCGGGAATTCCTTGACACATTTGTTATCGTGTTCTTCGATGACATTTTGGTGTATAGCAAGTCCCTAGAGGAGCATATTCAGCATTTGAGAAGGGTACTTGAGAAACTGAGAAGACACCAGCTTTATGCGAAATTGTCGAAATGTCATTTTGCCACCGAAAGAGTGGAATACTTGGGGCACATCATATCGCAGGCGGCATCTCCACCGATCAAGGCAAAGATCCAAGCGGTGATTGAATGGCGGCATCAAAGAACATACACGAGGTGAGAAGTTTTTGGGCTTAGCGGGGATATTATAGAAAATTCGTCAAGAACTTTGCTAAAATAGCAGCACCCTTAACGGACCTCACCAAGGCAGAAAAGATAAAAGAGTGGGCGGCACATTGGCAAAAGAAGGCTCAAGCAGGATTTGAGAAGTTAAAAGAGGCCTTAACAACCGCTCCTGTCTTAACATTGCTCGATCGAGGAGAAGGACAAGCTAAATAACCAATGGCCCGATGCGAGCAAGATTGCGGCGGGGGGCGATCTTAATGCAAGAGGAAAGAGTCGTAGCATACGATTCACGAAAGATGAATGATGCGAGACTCGTTGCAGGCAATACATGATCAGGAGCTATTAGCGGTGGTAAGAGCTTTAAAGATCCGGAGACACTATCTATTGGGAAGGAAGTTCCAATTAGATACCCACCACGAGACCGCGGTACATCTTCATGCAACCATTGTTGAATTTAAGACAAAGAAGATGGATGGAGTTCCTCGAAGAGTACGACTTCGAGATTGTATACAAGCCCGGGAAACTCAATGTGGTCGCAGACGCTCTGTCAAGGCACCCCTTAACAACAAGGGTGCACTGCAATGCCATATCAACGCTTACCAGTGAGTTTGGCAAGAAAATAGAAGAAACGCTGCCAGCAGACAAGGACTTCCGGGGAAGTATGGGCTAGCCTCTCTAAAGAGGCAAGAACGGACAAAGAGAGAGAAGCCTTCAAACATTTTAAGAAGGAAAGCTCTTGTACCATAAAAAATAAGTTGTGTGTGTCTTGGAGTCATCCTGAGTCGGAAGGATGATTCTCCATGACACCCATAACAGCCCAATAGCCCGACCCACGCGCAGTTTTACGAAAACCTACTTCAAGATAAAAGCGGTTACTATTGGCGGGCATGAAGAAGCAGATAGCAAAAGGTACATACGCTGAGTGTCGGCTATGCGGCCAGACCAAAGCGGAACAACTAAGAATTCGAGGGAGCATTAGAGCCATTGCGATTACCAAACTCCAAGTGGGAGATAATAAGCATGGACTTCATTACGGGGGCTCCCTAGAACCATAAGGGGCAAAGATGCCCTAATGGTGTATAGTCGACAAATTGTCGAAGATGGCGCACTTTGTGCCTTGTAGGAAGACAGCGACCACGGCATTAGACAACGTGGTGCTATTCACAAAGGAGATTTTTTAGACTCCATGGGATGCCAAGAGAAATAATCTCTGATAGAGATTGAAGTTCATGAGTGCATTCCGGCGGGATCTCTTGACACCATCCCGGACGAAATTGTCGATGAGCACGGCTTATCACCCTCAGACGGATGGGCGGGGGCGGGCGCACCAATCGGATACTTTCGAAGATATGTTGCGGAATTATGTCTGGAACAAGCAATCAAAGTGGGATGACTTCATTTACTTAGTTGAGTTTGCATACAATAGCACCAAGCAAGAGTCATCCCAAATGTCGCCGTTCATGATCAACTACGGCTATCGATTGCTTGACACCGGACACTTGGCACAACCCCAGTGTCCAAGGTAGAAGTATCAGCCGGATGCTCGTAGAGATGCAACAATTGGTTGAAGAGGTGCGAGGATACCTCCTAGCAGCAAGAAGCAGACAAAAGAGCATAGCTGATCGGCACCGAACAGTAAGGAAGTTCCAAGTAGGGGACAATGTTTGGTTAAACAAGAAAAACTCCGCATCGGCAATTGCAAGAAGCTTGCTCCAAGGTGGGCTGGTCCATTTAAAATTGTCAAAAGAGTAGGTAACCAAGCCTACAAATTGGACTTACCAGCACACCTCAAGATCCTTAGAGTCTTTCACGTAAGTCTCCTAAAGAAACACACTCCTAATCCAGAGGAAGTATTGGAAACACCGAGTTTACTGGAATTAACGGACGATCAACTTGAGATTGTTCCTGAGGTTCTTCTCGACCGATCTTATAAGAAGACGAGAAGATCTCAATTTCTCCAGTACCTTGTGAAATGGACACACTTACCAGTGGAGGACGCTACGTGGGTACTACAATCAGATCTTGAGAAGAAGTACCCATAATTCATGGAGCAATGCAAGGGTCAGCTCGTCACCGAAGTGGTCGACTCTGAACCAATGGGCGAGTGAGGTAATATAGGAGTCTACTTCCGATGCCACGAGTAGTAAATGAGAGAGAAAAGAGGTCATTGGGGAATGCATTCGTTAGGAAAAGCACCTCTAGCCCCATATATGTTTTGATAGGAGGAATCTGTCCTTCACGCCCCATATACGGGAAGGACCCCATCCTCCACGATAGGCAACTAAAGGTGTAGGCATGAGCGGCATATAGGCATGATAGGGGCTGTCTCCACGGCCACGATGGAAGAAGCATCCTCTTCCTATGCCGGGAGATTAGTCGCACATTCATGTAGATAGGTGGGGTGGTCACCATATAAACAAAAAAAAAAAAAAAAAAAATTTAATAATTAAATGATACTAATGTAGTGTGAACCTGCAGGCCAGTAGAACGACAAACAGGCGGGAGGTTGCACTACAAGACCTTGTAGCATATGTACTGAATAAATGCTACAAGGGAACGAGAACCTTAAGAACACTTTTTGTCATACTCAATCTTCATAATTTAAACTCGATATTTTTGTGTTGATATTTTTAACTAATGTTGAATTAAGGCATAAATTAAATGCCTTACCATGTGGTGATTATAAACATTGCAATTAGAATTTCAAGGATTATCTTAATTCTGTTAACTACATGTACCATCCAAGCGTCCTGGTGCAGGTATCTTTCCAAGGTGGGGAGACTCGTGATGCTGCGGGCAACATCAATCCAAGGTGGGGAGAATGTGACGTTCCAGGATAATATATGGTATGAATACGTATATTATACCGACACGTCACTAGTACATGTCGACTTAGACGACATGTACGCATCGACCATAAAGGGGTAGTACCCTAGGGTACAACCTTGTGACCTATTATATTGCACATGCTAAGGCCACATGTGAATATAATATCCTTTTGCC
This sequence comes from Isoetes taiwanensis, assembly GCA_021234155.1. Classification (NCBI taxonomy): domain Eukaryota; kingdom Viridiplantae; phylum Streptophyta; class Lycopodiopsida; order Isoetales; family Isoetaceae; genus Isoetes; species Isoetes taiwanensis. The sequence continues at coordinate 6,286,545 of JAJEKV010000070.1, read as the reverse complement.
ATGTGGCAAGAGCCCATTGACCAATCAGGGCCCAGCCCTAAAGTCGTGGGGGATAAAGGGGCATAAACCCTAAAAGGGAAAGCCTTTCAGTCACCAGCCCCCATAAGTCGGATTGGAGCAGCAGTGGACGTTTTCTTGCGTGAACAATAGCAGAGGAACCGACATTCCTTAGTAGCAGCTCGATCCAAGCCAGCAATCTCGAGATTCAGCAGCATGGACGCCTTCAGAGGAGTGGGAGCCAGCCAAGAAGCCGGTTAGTGGTTGATCCGATAGTTAGATCCGAGTTTTCAGCCCTCATTCCATAGGATTAGTGTTCATTCTTAGCTACTAGTAATGGTGCCCAGCGTTGCTGGGCATAAATTTGGAATCTGTGCAGACAAAAACCTATTCATTCTACCATTTTTTCATTCTGATGGGCTTTTTTCCTTTCTTTTTTTATCTTTTCCCAGCTCTATCTATTTTTCCCTTTGTTTTTTCCCTTCCTTTTCCTTTTCCTATTCTTTTTCTTTTCTTTTGCTCACCTTTTTATGTGCCCTTTTTCTTCCTTTCCCCACCCTCTTCCTCTTGATCATGTGCCTTTTTTTCCATCTCTTTTCCCATTTCCCTCTTCCCTTTTCCTCGTGCCCTTTTTCAACTTTACATTCCCTTTTCTGCTTCCCTTGTCCATTCAACTTTACATTCCCTTTTCATCCTTTCGCTTTTCCCCGTGCCCCTTTTCCCTTTCCTTTCCCTTCCCACTTCCTTTTCATTTTCTCTTTCCCTTTCCCTTTCCCTTTCCCTTTCCCTTTCCCTTTTCATATGCCTCTTTCTATTCCATTTTCTCAACTTTTTTTATGTGCCTCTTTGCCTTCTTTCCCCATCCTCCTTCCACTTTTTGCCTTTCCAACTTCTCATTTCCTGTTTTTCTTGTTACTTTTCCCCTTCGCATGCTCTTTTTCCCCTTTACTCACCCTTTGCTTCCTCCCTTTTGTCCCATGCCCTTTTCCCCTTCCTCCTTTTCTGTTCCTTGTTCCTTACCCTTTGCCTCTTCTACTTTTCCTCCTTTTTCCATCTTTTTCCTCTCCCTTTTTCTAGATGCTCTTTTTGCTTCCCTTTTCCTCTTTCTTCACCCTTTCTCTCTTCTCGTTTTTTCCACGCCCTTTCCCTTTTCCCCTTTTCCTCGTGCCCTTTTCCCAGATTCTCTTTTGCCCCTTTCCTCCCTCTCTTTTTCTTTTTCCTTTCCATTTCATTTTTCCCATGCACTTTGTTTGCCACCTTCTTCCCACCTTTTCTTATTTTCCCTTTTCTCGGTGCCCTTTTATCTCTCCTTTTCTGTCCCCTTTTCTATTTCCTTTTCCTTTCCTTTTCCCATCTTTCCTTTTTCATCCTTTCTAATTCCTTTTTCGTCCTTCCTAGTTTTTGTTTTTTTTTCCTTTACTTCTTTTCACTTCATTTCTTTTTCACTTTTACCCTTTTTTTTTTTTTTTTCCTTCTTTTCGTTTTTTTTTTTTCATTTCCCTCTTTCCTTTTTTTTTTTTTCCTTTTCCATTTTTTTTTCTTGTTTTTGTTTCCCTTTATCTTTATTTCCCTCTTCCTTTTTTCCCTTCCCCTTTTCCTTTTTCCTTTTCCCATTTCCCTTTTTGACTATCGGATTGAGTGAATTTTGGCCATCGGTCATTTTATCTTCCCTTTTTCCCTTTTCTCCTTCTCTTTTTGTTTTCCCCTTCCTTACCCTTTTTTGTTCCTTTTCCTTCTTCCATTTTTTTTTTCTATTTTTCCTTTCCCATTTTTTATTTTTTCATATTCTTATTTCTCATTTTCCCCTTTCCCTTTTCCCTTTTCCTTTTTTCCTTTTGTCCTTTCTCTCTCACTTTTCCTTTTCCTTCTCTCCTTTTCCCTTCCCCTTTTCCCTTTTCCCTTTCATCGTTCGACTGTCGGATTGAGTGAATCATATTAGAGCCATGGTCAAGACGAAACTTTAGTTGAAGACACGCACACATCATCTCCACCGTTGGTCAATCAAATCCTTGATCGTCCAATCTAGGGCTCCATTGAAGACACACGCTATAACATTATAATATAAGACTAGTAATGGTGCCCAGCGTTGCTGGGCAAATGTTGGGAACATTTGTGGATGGAAACCTATTCAGCTCAGACTCATTAACCAAGTCCATCATATCTAGGCTATAAGAGGTTTTTGTGCATTTGATAACCTTCCCTTTGCTCTATCCTGCATATCTTTTTTTTCTCATTTTCTTACACACTTTCTTTTTTCCCCTTTCTTATTTTCCACTGCACATTTACTTTTCTCCTTCTCTTTTTTTTTTTTTCTTTTCTTTTTACCCTCTTCTCCTCCTCTTTTCTTTCCTTTTCTCCTTCTCATTTTTCCCTTTCCCTTTCCTTTTTTTTGTGGCTTTTTTTCCTTCCCTTTTCACCTTTCTCCACCCTTCCGATTTTTTCTCATGCTCTTTTTCCCTTTCCTTTTCCATTCCTTTCTTTTTTTCTCTTTTCCCTTCCCTTTTTCTCATGCCCTTTTTGCAGTCCCTTTTCCCCACCTTTTTTTTATGTTTTCTTTCTCTCCTCACCCTCTTCTTCTTTATCTCATGTCTCTTTTTCCATTTTTCTTCTTCCTTTTTTTTTCTCATGCCTTTTTTCCTTTCCTTCCCCCCTTTCCGCCTCCTTTTTTTCTTTTTCCCTTTCCTTCTTTTTCATCATTTCCCCACCCTTTCCCTTTTCCGTGCCCTTTTCCTCTTTCCTTCCCCCCTTCATTTTCTCTTTTTCCTTTCCCTTTCCCTTTCCCTTTTTCCCATGTATTTTCTATTCCTTTTTTTTCCACTTTTTTTTACTTGCCTTTTCTTAGCCTTTCCCTACCCTCTTCCCCTCTTCCCGTCCCTATTCCCCTTTTTTTCTTTTTCTTTTCCCTTTCCCCATGCTCTTTTTCCCTTTATTTTTACCCTTTCCTCACCCCTTTCCCTCTTCGTTTTTTTCCGTGCCCTTTTTCCCTTCCTCTTTTCCATTTTCCCTCCTTATTCCTCGTGTTCTTTTTCTTTCCCCTTTCCCTTTTAAGCCTCCCATTTCCTTTTCCTTTTCCTTCTTTTTTTCATCCTTTTTTCTTTTTTTGCCATTTTCCTCTTTCCTTTCCACTCTTTTTTTTTCCTTCTCTCTTTTCCTTTCCATTTTCCCACCCTTTTTCCATTCCATTTTTCCCACCTTTTTCACATGCCCTTTTTCCTCCTTTTCCCACCCTCTTCCCCTTTTCCCTTTTCCTCTTTTCCTATTCCATGTTTTATGTTCTCACCTTTCCTCACCGTTTTCCTCTTCTCGTGCCACTTTTTCCTTTCTCTCTCATTTCCCTCTCCCTTTTCCTCATGCCCTTTTCCCTTTTTCGCCTCCTTTTTCCTTTTTCCTTCCCTTTCTATTTTTCCATGCCCTTTTTTCCTTCTCTCCATCATTCTTATCTTCCCCTTTTTCCCTTCCGTCACCCTTTCCGTCTTCACCTTTTTTCCCGTTGCCCTATTTTTCTTCCTTTTCCTCCCTTCCCCTTTTCTTTTCCCTTATTATGTCCTCACCCTTTCCCCCTTCTCCTTTTCATAGTGTCCTTTTTTCCTTCCTTTTTCTCCCTTTCTTTTTCTTTCCCTTTTTCGTGCTCTTTTCCCTTTCCTTTTCCCTTCTCCGTCTTTCCCTTTTACCCGTGCCTTTTTGCCTCTCACTTTGCCCTTTTCTCTGCCATTTTCCCTTTCCTCTTAAGAGATCAGAGCATGACCAATCATGGTGGTGGGAAGTTGTGCAATAAAGCTCGGTATTTGAATGCAATCAGACGATCTCAACTATCTAAATTAGGGTTTGATGCAAGACATACGCTAAAACTTTATAATATAAGACTAATGCTTTGCCCTTGGCGTTCTTTGGAACATAAGATTAAACTTTTACAAATGATGAAGCAACGATGACACCGAGGTGTTGTTCCAGCTATTGTAACCCTCCCTCTTTTCCTTCATGTTGGTGTTAGTGGATGTTGCGCCATTATTCCATCCAAGACTTTAGAGTTTGCTTCTATTGTCTCGCAAAGTCCCATGATAATATGGTTGGTTTTGTTCTATGAATCCATTGGTTGGTTGTGTTTGAAACATGTATTGGCTTTGTATACGAATGTCATAAGGTTTACACGCGGCTAAGGATTAATGTGGATTACATTCTATTACATTGTAGTGGCATGCTAAGCATAATGATCTTTTAGAATTCCAAGAACATTAGTTTCGTATAGAAAATAAAGTCCAGCATTGCTAGGGCTAAGTTGGGAACCATTGCTAGGGCTAAGTTGGGAACCTGTCAATGAACAAAGACTATTCATAATATACATGATGATACTGTTGGCCTAGATGTCAATGTTTTCCTCTTGTGCCCTAGGGTGCATTTAGCTCTTGGTCTTTAATGTTGTGAGACGCTAGTCCTTTATATCAATTCCTTTCATTTAGATTCATTTTGATTTCTTTCTTTTTCATTGTCTTTGAAGTCGTCTCTTGGTCATTGCTAATTTGAAAAGCCCGAGTACACAACTATGATGGCGGCATCGAATTTGTTGAATGCTTTTGAATTTAACTAACTGTTTTTAGAGGATTTGACCTTGATGCCCACCAAAGAGCTTGAAAGAAGTTCATAGTATTACAATGCTGATTGACTAACAAATTCATAGAGATATCAAGCATTACTTGCTTGTTGTAGGTGAGTGCCAAGAATATGTTAAATTGTTCACATTGGGATGTTGGAACACCAAAGTCTAATTCCCTGCAGAAAATGAATGTCAAGCCTCAAATATTATGGGCAGCCGCAATGAGGAATGAGAAAACCTCACCATGTCGTGATTGTGGAGGATCTTTGGTAAAAAAGTATCTCCTCTCAAATTCACAAGGGATATGAAATGGCTTGCATATAATAAGGCTTGTGTTTGTTTCGTCATGCATTTATGAGTATTTGAAGAGCATGTAGCAGGGTAATAGATTGCCGAATTCAACCACTTGCACAGCATGGGGCTGCACATATTGAACTGTATATGCTCTTGGATACATTTTAGTTTCGCTTTTCAAATATTTTAATGCATGTGGCAGACTGCAGAGGTCTCAGATTCATTACAGACTTGTGCAAACACGAAAGTGTAGAAATTTACAGATTTGTAAGGCATATAAGATATGCTAGGAATGAAGTTGCACATATTGAGCTAGATCATTGTGTGTTGAAAATGATATTGTGCTTTGAAATTGTATTCACCATTGGCTTATTGACCTACTAAATCCTGGTTACGTGCAACTACAGACATAACGTTATGCTAAAACGCAAATGGAATTATGGAAAGAAACTTCTTATAAACTTACCTGCTTGTTGAAGAATCACTATGCCCATGGCTTTGAAGGCCAGCACAATGAGGAATTGGTTGTCTCCAAGCAATGGCAGCCACTTTGAAGGCAAACATATGGAGGAATAGGTTGCGCCCAAGTAGAGCAACGAAGGCACTAAGGATGGCGCATTGCTCCTAACCACCTGAAAATAGTTCCAGTCCCTATTTTCTGGTGACATCTATTGCAGACATATATAGTAAACGATCTGCATAAAAACTCAATTGAAGGAAAATTAGTTAGCTGATAACTCTACAATGAAGGTGTGTACCTTAATGTCAGTATCTGAAAGACACCTAATAACATCTCTAATTAACGATCTCAATTACACAATCCTGAGTATGATCAAATGCAGGTCGGATCCTCTGTCTTGTACCTCTTAAAATTATTCAGAACATGCGTATAGCTATAATGTTTCAGTTGGCAATAAATCCAATTTCTTTTCATATATAATGACCCCTCTCTCTGAAATCCAATGTGGATTAGATTGCAAATCCTGAATGTACTTGAGAGGTTTTAAGATAGCTTCGTTTAAAAGCAGATACCCATGAATATGATGCTAGATCAGAAAGAAATATGGAAGGAAAGCCATCCGCATCTGCCATAGCTGTTGCGATTTCGTCTTTTAAAGCAAAACTTATCGCCCAAGTGGCTCGTGGGACCAAAGATAATCTAACAAAACACGAGAATGAGCATCGAAGAGCAATACTAAGCCTAGGCTGCGGGCTTAGCAAATCCTTATCTCTTGTCTTTTTCCACCCGTGAAAAGCGGACCGAGGACCCATTTACACCCAAGATACAAAGGCAAAAAGAGGTCGAAAAGCCCTTGGAAAAGCGGAGGCATAACCATCTTTGAAGAGCCCGGTCAGTGAGCTCGTCCATATCGACAGAGGCAACCCAAGCAGGACTAAAGCATGAAGATATATTCGGCGCCCAACAGGTGAAGCAACTTAGAAGAATAGCCAAAAAGCGAGAATCGTGAATTAATTTGTGTAAATCCATAAGCTTTCAATTCAAGCCCGACTGTGTGTAAATCATGGCATGGCCTGGCATAGCGAGACGAATCCGCGGAAGCGAATTTGCTTCAGCCCGACATGTCTAAACCGTGGTCTAGCATAGCGGAAGAAATCTGAGAACGGGCTGGATGTCGGAGGCCATGCTTGGTCGATGAATCCTCGGAACCACGGCAAAGTTCGGCCATGGCAGGAGCGAAGAAAGTTTTGAGCTTTGCCATTCAAACCAGCCTTAAATCAATCCAGCCCGAGCGAGCGGAATAGAGGGTTGTGAGCTTTGCCGTTTTTAGATCAAACTCACCTCCTTGCAGAATCGATGGGCTCTACTGTGACATAGATGGAGCCGGATATAACCAAGCCATAGCCAAGCTTAACCTAGGCGCCGCCAAACAAAAAAACCCTAGGAAGGTGATGGGAAGCGATGCGGATATGCTGCGTGGCTGGCGGAATCTCGGTAGCCCAATCTAGGGCGCCATTCAAGACAGACATACACTATAATTTTATAATATAGGATAGGCGACCCCTACAGCCTAAGAATGATAGATACTAACAAAGGAACCTAACCATGTATGATTAGGTAGATTAGAATAGATGTATTCTATTGTTCAGTTCTGTATGATGATATTGCGACGTCTATGCCACTCTTGTGTATTGGGAAGGGGGGTAGAGACCCCGAGCCCAAGTAGTTGTATGATCATAGTTTTAGCCCATTAATTCCCAAATTAGAATTAAACTGTGCATAAAACCCCTTTGGCATTGGGTGGTGGAGCTAGGCCAGGCCGACAAGGGAGGGCTTGTCTAATCCGCGGCTGATCCCGGCGTAGCGGCGGCGAGGGCGGCGTGAGCTAGGCCTAATACCACTGGCCTAGCGTGAGGCGGGGGTATGGGCTCGACACTTTCGATGGGGTGATCGTCACCTTCCGGTGAGTTGAAGTCGATGATCTGGCGGTGGCTCTCTAGCTTCGCTGTGATTGGCATGAACCTTACGGAGGAATGACCCCCTCGCCTCATCGGGGGCTGGGGAGATGCAACCCGATGCTTGTTAGCCTGGCTACTCACCCGGCAGGCTACGGTCGGGCTCAATACGCACCCCGAGCCTATCTGCAAAGTATGCGCGAGGAGGCGGATGGAGTGGACTACCCAGCGACCATGTTCTATGCCGACCAAATCCACTTGCCATGAATTCATGCATTGCTATCCCGGAGACCCCAAGCCGTCGAGTCTTTCCCCATGAGTCGACTTTGGGTAGGTTTTCCCCATGTTATGTTGATGTGGCGCGATGTGTTGTTGCGACTCTTGTGATATGGTGGACCACCCGCCGAGGTGGGTATGTTATTGTTGATTGATGTCATGTGCTCATGTTTTGTTTTACGCTTCCACGGCTAGGTCGATCCGAGGAGGCGGGATGAATGACCGTCCATTCTTCCCCGTCGGGTTCTTAGCCACCATCAAGGGCGATGTTGGGTGGGCGGCCTCATGTCGGTGGCGGATCTTTGGTTTTGAGGATGATCTCCGTTTGTATCTGATCGGGGCATCGTATATGAGCTGGAAGGGCCGTCACATCAACCTTTTCCCAAAGTTGAGAACGGCGGTATAGAAGCGATAATCGGTCCCCAACCCTATGTACTTGCAGCTTGTGTTGGTTTGTATTACCTCGGGTGCAGTGAGAACTCTATCTCTTTGTTTCTTAATAGTCTTTTGTGTTTTGAGTCCATTCATCTACAAAGCAAATGAAGATCCTTAATTATGTATACACACTCATAATTGTACCAATAAGAAAAATGAAGAAACGAGTACTCAAGTGCAATGAACAAAAACTTTGATACATATATTCATAACATTTGAATTTGTACATCGGTCAAAGTCTGTATCAACAATGGGCGGTCGAGAGGCCAATAACATGATGGCGGTTTCTCCATTCCTTGCTCAGGTATATTGACTAAATTTAGGCAGCGTGAGCACCCAAGTTCTTTGCCATAGTTTGCCGACAAAATCATTTCCACCTTTCGATATGCCATCTGCTTTGCATTAGTCATTGGATGCTCTTTCACATAAACTATACCATCTTGGCCATTTTGAATCCATTAAGCCATGGAATGAGCTCCATGACAAGCAAATCACCGGCTAATATCGATTGTCAAAGAAAGGACATATGTAGCTTCCTCTGAGGATTCAAAGTGGATTTGTATCTTTCGTCGTCGTCCAGAACTGTATGTCCATAGTACTCGGGTACTCTTTCCATACCGACTAATGGTTTCACAAACAACCCCTTTTGAGGGTTGGTGGGGTGTTTGTGTGGCGAGAATCAACACGCTCTGGGCGTAAACAAACTTCAACTTTATGGAAAAAGCATCACAAATATGTTCCACAATTGGTTGAAGATTTTTTTAGAAGTGAGTGAAGACCGGATGGCAACATCAAACCATTCTCTTACAAATGCTAACGATGATGCTAACCACGGCTGCTTGATAAAAAAACACATTTCCTATATTAAATTGAAGCTCATCTTTACGGATACTGTTGGTATCTTGAGTTAATATTTTCATTCTTGTGCACACTCTTGCCCAACCACAATTTAAGTCAAAGATAATGAGCTTTCTCCCTGAATTAGATGATTCACTGTCGGCAAAGAAAACACTTGAGATTCACAATTTATAATTACATTTTGGACACACAATTGAGAAAACACATTGATAATTACGATTGTTATTTGCGCGGTGTGTAAGTGAGACAAATAAATTAATTTTTTCATTACTTATTGAGTACAAAGAAGCTCGGAGCATGGCTCATACAAAGCTGTAATTTACAAACAAGTCAAAGGGACTATCTACCATTTGTGTAGGAACAAGCTGCTTGTATATTCATCTCGCCTTCTACAATTAATGCCTCCATTAGATGATCCCTCCGTGACTTGGCATAGGCATCGGTGAACCAAGCGGGTGTCATCGCATGGTGCACAAGTATTAGAGGACTATACCAACAAATAACTAATAGGAAAATAACATGTTCTACTTACAAAAATGGAGCTTGGTGTGCATCAACCACGGCATCTATGAATTTGTGCATGTAAGCCACAATGTACATGCAAGGGTTCTTTGGTACTAGTTTACGGCATTTTAGGACATGAACACGGGGAGCATCAAAGTTCTTCCTACCATGGTTTAAATTTGTTGGATCGAGCATCATGTTATTGATCACAAGCTTATGAAACACTGCAAAATTGCAATGTGAGAATAAATCAAGCATAAGAAATTGCAATATGAGAATAATCAAATCATAAAAACAAAAGCGAAACTCATACCCTTACGGACCACTTTAGCATCGGGTACATAGCCTTTGCCGGGAGAGAGGATCGTATACTTGGGCTAGCTATAGATGGAAAAGAGCTTTTCGATTGGACCAGCAAGCACAAGTATTGCCAATGCCACATTTGGGCCTTGCGAAGGTGGAACAAATATGTATTGGCATCTTGCAATCAAAATGCCATCCGACCCTTCCTTTATGTTTGTGTTACGTGCATCACTTTGTTCATTCTTGAGGGAATTCACAAAATTACGGAAGGTGTCCGGTCGAGCAAGTAAAAAACTTGTGTTTCTAATCGGATGGAAGATTTGCTACAAAGGTACACGCACACAAATCCGGATTACATATTAATACATAAGATGAGTGACTTAGGGAATGAAATAACATAAATATGTTGAAATGCTAGCCTACCTCCCATAGACATCTACCATCTTAGAGGTCAAGTCCGACTTCCAGCCAGAACTTCGTCAACATCACTTTGAAAGATAGAGGTGCGAGGCTTAGGAGGGGCGGGTCCTATAAAGGAGTGAATGGAACCAACCTTTTTCGGTCGGTTCACTAAAGCGTACAAAGGAAACAATAGCATTAGCAAAAGAATATATCTATTGTAATCAATTGTATATTACTCACCTTGTAAATTCATCACTGCTTGACATCTTCCGAGAGGCTGCTTTGCACCTTATTTGTTATCACATCAATATTTGCTTGTAGATCCTCTTCCTCTTCGGTTCGACTCGGAAGGATCGGGATCAGCTTCCTTCCGCGACTTTGTGATCGTGTCCTATGTACAAAACAAATGTGGTTAATTACCATAAATCGAGATGTTTAACAAAATTAGTTCATCTTGGACATACCTCTTTCTAGGTGGTGGTGGCACTTTTTTGCACGGAGATTTTCTTTTTGGAGGACATTTTTTTTGTTCTTTGGAGATTTTGCCTGTTTTTTTCCTTTTGGAGTGCCATCACCAGCATTCTTTTGCCTCCTCTTTGGAGTGGACTCAACTACCAACTCAGCTTCCTCTTCCCTGGTATCTCCTGGGTTAAAATCTGGATCTGTGTCCTTTGTAGCTTCTTCCATAACGAGGTCCGAGGCTGGGACTGCAGATGATCTTTGAGGCGAAGCTGAATCTTTCTTAGCTTCTCCAATTACTAATTTAGCACTTGGTGATGAAAGAGTTTACATTCTAGAGTCATTGAAGGCTCTGCACCTGCAACTGCTTTAGCTTTCTCAAGTGCCATCCTCTCAATTTCCTCAACTTCACTTTGCCATGTTCGAGGAGGCACTGTTGCAGATGGTTCTATTACTGGCACTGTAAATGTCATTGGTGATCTGGAGCTGGAAGGTTGAGGGTCTACAGATTCGGTCTGCTTATTATGCTCAGTAAAATCTGTAAAGAGAGTCGATGCTGAGATGGCTCAAGAACAACAGACCATTAAAAGCATACGGGATAGGAAACGACCTCATCGCAAACAAACAAATGATCTAAATTTCAATAGACATAAAGAACATGAAAAGCAGAACTAATGAGAAATATCGGTACATTACGCCAAGCATGTACATTTCATGTACATAAAATGTACCAAATGTACGTAACTACATTTAACTATAGCCAAATGTACATGTACATGTTCCTCAATGTACATAGAGGTACCTCAATGTACCCAGATGTACCCAGATGTACCCAGGTATCCAGTTAGGGAATGTAGATCTATGCCCAAAAAAAAGCACATATATGTAAAAAATGCACATACTTATGAATCCATCTACAGATGCACTCTAAAGATAAATGCATGTACATCTATTTGCAGATGTAGACTCCATTAGAGACATGTACAACTGATACAACTGCAGTCCAAGCTCAAAAATAAAAGCATCAATAAACAAGCAAATATATGCCTATGTACCTCTGCTTCTGGGACGTACACTAAAAAGTTATACATGTACAAGAAATAGCAAATGCTGAAAGCCATACATGTAGAACTATGCGATTACAATAACAAATATGAATGAAGAGAAATATAAGTTTAAATTAGTTGAGAGCAATGCATACCTTTCACAGCGGGGAAACCAAGCTGAATTGAATGCCCTCATCGGATGCAACCTTTTATGCAATTACGTCTTTCATGGACCGGATAACACAAGCGAGAAGAGGCAATAAGCATCTACGCATGGAGCTAGCGACAACAAACCAGTTTTGCCAAAGCCTTGGCCACAGCGGTACATGAACCGAATGTGATGAAGCTGCTCTATAGAAGTAGCTCCCTACTGAGGGGTGGGGCCTCGGGTGCGAGAACAATAGGTCTGCTCTCCCCATGAAATCAAAAACGTGAATGCCTTTGCTGAACCAATTCAATGCAATTAAGTTTTTCCTTTGCTTGCTCAATTGAGATTTCATGTCTTTCAATGTCTTTAGTTGCTTCCTGCAAACCAATTTCTAGCTTAGAAGAGGCTTTGTTCTTTATCATGTCTACTCATAACCAAGTCTTCCAACTTGTACTTCAACACTCAGAACATAACTTGATTTCAGCGGGATCACGGGACAATTTGTCAAATTCTGTTTTGTCTCATCTATTTTTACGGCGGTCTGGCTGCGAGATCTTGGGATAGCATATCCTTTCTACCCTCAATCCGGTGATGACCTTCAATGCATCCCTCCTTTTTTCTTCCGATTGCTTCTACTTCATTCAATAGGTTAGTTTTCTCCTCCAACCCATGCTTAAGTAAGCTGCTTTTATTGTGTCAACATCGATCTAGAATAACCCGGGGCTCTAATATTACATTTGCATCACGATGTCTGTTTGATAGTTGAGGATTTTTGTTGTAGGGTCCTCTGTAGCGTCTGAAATGAGGGTTTTGGCAAGATCTTTGGCGGTCCTAGCCACGTCCATCCAATCAACAAGCCGTCCCTTCAAGTGAAGAGCAAATGCTCGGCAAAATAGGTTGAAATATAATGGTTTTAACCTTTGTTTCTTGCCATAAACCAATTCATAATATTTAAAAAATCATCTTTCCATGCGTTACGGATTCTCCCTTCCTTGAATCCTCGATACGTTTTTGGAGCTTCACCCCATACCTCGTTCATAACCATCTCTAGGTTGGGTATGTGGGCCTCTGCATGTTTATCACGGAGGTCTTTGGCTTGGATCACCTCGGAACCCAAAGCGTAAACTCCTTGGAGGTAAAATTCCAGCGCCGGAAGCACTGGCATCTTGCTTTGGGCTGTGGTGATGAGCAAGCACTCATCACGGGGGCATTTTGGGGCCATAGCTAGATGAAGAATTCGTGATCGGAATTCAAGCGAGAGAAGAGGCGGCGGGATAGTGAACGAGAGGCAAACCAAGAAAGAATTTGGGAAAGAATTTCAAAATCCGATAATTGCGGGTTCAGAGTAGTGGATAGCCATTAATCATGGCAGTTACTAGCTGGTCATGATGACAGTTATTCCAAAAATGTGCATTCGGTACATATGTATATGTACAAAAAGGGCTACATTTATAGACACCCTTTCATGCTTTTACCCTATACTTTAAATTTATGCTGTATCTTTCAAATAATACGTTTTGCATATAAAAGGTATACAGTATTGAACCTATCCCTACATCTATGTATGACCCAAAGATCTTCGGTGAAAGCGGGCATCCTTGCTTTACCTGTATATCTCATTCCACTCCTTTTTCTCCTGGACCTACCTTGGCTTCCACTTTTTCATATAGTCTGGCTATAGCCACTAGCAGATGGTGTAGTAAATCCAATTCCCTTAGCCTCTGCTAAAGTTTATCACTTGGTACCGTGTCAAAAGCCTTTTCGAAGTCGACAATTTTCTCTTGTGATCTTCTTTTTTCTATTATTACTCTCAGCGTCACCATGTGGTCTATCGTCGAGTGATTCGGTCAAAACCCTGATTGTTCTCTTGCCTGTTTGTTATTTCTTTTTGGCCAATCTGTCAATTTTAGTTCTACTGCTTTACTATACCATTTTGCCATTCAGCTACTGACCATTATGGTTCTGTAATTCCCAAGATTCAGCGGGTCCCCATCCTTGAATAATGGTATCACCTTGTTGCAGTGCCAGCGATGTGGGAGGCCTTCTGTGAAGGATTTGTTGAAGTTATTGGTTACCAGTGTAATGAATTCATTTCCTGCCGCTATGCTGATTTGCAATTTTACAGTATATGCACATAATTAAGATTCAACTTAATGTTTCAAGAAAGTTGAACCAGTATGGATTCATGCAAGTTTGTTAAACGTTGAACTATTAGAAACATTAACAGTTCAAAATGTGCTTTTTATTGTGTATGTCATGTGTGAAAGTTTGCTCGTTTCTTGGATAATAGTAGATACCAGCAAATTTATCCATCATAATAAATCATCAAGCACCATAATAAATCATCAAGCACCATAACAGTCATACAATATGTCCCTACTATTACAATGAAAAACTAGAAAATGATGAAAGTATAATAATGTAAAATTATCAAAATCCAACAAAACGCAATTTTCTATATACAATAATTAGAAAAACTTTTATGTCGAACCATATGAACGATTGTCTATCCCCTAGCATGAGTCGACAACCTAGAATGTCCCGCTTTCACTCTGCCCCCATGGACGACCCTCATCCTACGGCTTCACATGCCATTGAATACAAAATATGCGCCTTTGAACCAAAGAAAACAAATGGTCAAATTACCTATTGGGGCATGGCTCTTTGCCTTGGATCTTTACAAGTTTCTGTTTAACACAATACCTTTGCATAAGACACAAATTAATATATTTTAGTATTCTACAACTATTTCTTACATTCTTTGTCTACAATCACATGGACTGCCCATCGAAGGTGGGCAATTTTCTAGTAAAACTAGTAATGGTGCCCAGCGTTGCTGGGCATATGTTGGGAGCCTGTAAGTTTTTGGTCGCAAAAGAAAAGCTTGCGGGAATAATCCAACTATTTAATTTTTTATTATAACGGAAACTTTTCAAAGGTATAACAATGTCTATAAGACATGTAGCTCCTTCATGTTAGATAGTGTTGCATCGGTATCTATCTGAGAGCTTTGAGTAGAACATGATGATGCTTGTTCATAGCAATTGTTAGGTCTCCACATTGCCACATGCTAAAAGTGGCACATATCATACCACAATGGCTCTGTGTCTCACCGGGTAGTGGGATTGAGAGATGCTTCAATCTTTGGATTATGTGAGAACCTAAAAGCACTACAATACAAATTGTTAATAAATCATCTTAAAATATCAACCTCATGCGTTGTACTTGGTTTTCTTACTATTTTCGATGAAGGCCATTTGACAGCAAATTTGAAGGAGCGATTCTACCTATGTCTTCTTTTCAAGGGTCGTTATAATATTTATTTGGGTGAGGGGCATTGGATGTAAAATACCAGATTTCACCCATGTCTACAAAACATTAATAACCAAAAGTAATGGTACCGGCCTTTTTGACACATAAGTAGGAACCTTTAATTTCTTTCTTTTTTTATTCCTTTTTTTTTTTCTAACCCCCTTCTCCCTCCCTTTGCCTTCCCTTTCCCCTTCCCTTTTTTCTTTCTCTTTTTCTTATTTTTTTCCCTTTCTTTTTTATCTTTCCCCGCTCTTCCCATTTTTCCACTACTCTCTTTCCCTTTCCTTTCCCCTTCCTCTTCCTTTTCCTTTTCCTTTTCTCTTTCCCGTTTCTCATGCATGTTTTTCGTTCTCTTTTGCTTACCTTTTCATGTGCTCTTTTCTTCCTTTCCCCACCGTCTTCCTCTTGATCACGTGCCCTTTTCCCCATCTCTTTTTCCCATTTTTCTCTCCTCTTTTCCTCATGCTCTTTTTGTTTTCCCTTCTCCTTTTTCCGCTTCTCTTTTCCTTTCCAACTTTCCATTCCCTTTTCATACATTCCCCACCCTTTTGCTTTATGCGATGTTCCCTTTTCCCTTTCCTTTCTCTTTCCCCTACCTTTACATTTTCCTTTTCCGTTTCCTTTCGCTTTTCATATGCCTCTTTCCATTCCTTTTCTCAATCTTTTTATGTACCCTTTTCCTTCTTTCCCATCATCCTCTTCCCCTTTTCCCCTTTCCACTTTCTCCTTTCTTGTTTCTTTTTCTTTTCCTTTCCCATACTCTTTTTCCCTTTCTTTTTTTCTATTTTCCTCACCCTTTCCCTCTTCCTTTTTTTTTTCTCGTGCCCTTTTCTCCTTCCTCTTTTCCTATTCCTTGCTCCCTATCCTTTTTGTCTATTCTACTTTCCCCCACCTTTTTCCTCATTTTCCATTCTTTCCCTCTTCCTTTTCTCGATGCTCTTTTTGCTTTCCTTTTCTCTTTCTTCACCCTTTCTCTTTTCCCTTTTTCCATCCCCTTCCTTTCCTTTTCTCTTTCTCTGGATTCCCTTTTCCCAAGTTTCTCTTTTTCCCTTTTCCCCCTCTCTTTTTCCTTTTTACTTTTCTTTTCCCATAGACTTTTGCAACCTTTTCTTATTTCCCTTACCTTTTCTCCTTTTCTCACCTTTACTTCTTACCCTTCTCGCCCGGTGCTCTTTTCCGTTCCCTTTCCCCTCGCCTATTCTATTCCTTTTTCTATTTTCTTTTATCTTTCCATTTTCCTTTTCTCCTTCTCTTTCCTTTTCCTCTTACCTTTTCTTTTATTCCTTTTCCTTTTCCTTTTCCCTTTCCTTTTCCCTTTTTCCCTTTTCCCTTTCATCGTTGTTCCTTTTCCCTTCCCTCTTCCTTTTCCTTTTTTCTTTCGCCGTTTTTCCTTTTCCTTCCCCTTTTCCTTTTTCCTTTTCCTTTTCCCTTTTCCTTTTCCCTTTCATCGTTTTCCTTTTCCTTCCCTTTTCCTTTTCCCTTTTTCCTTTTCCCTTTCATCATTTTCCTTTTCCTTCCCTTTTCGTTTCCTTTTCCGTTTCCCTTTCATCATTTTCCTTTTCCTTTTCCCCTTTTCCTTTTCCCTTTTCCTTTTCCGTTTTCCTTTTCCCTTTTCCCTTTTTCCCTTTCATCTTTTTCCTTTTCCCTTCCCCTTTTCCTTTTACCTTTTTCCTTTTCCGTTTTTCCCTTTTCCTTTTCCCTTTCATCATTTTCCTTTTCCCTTCCCCTTTTCCGTTTCCTTTTCTCTTTTCCCTTTCCTTCGTTTTTCCTTTTTCCTTCCCCTTTCCCTTTCCCTTTCCCCTTTCCCTTTCCTTTCCCTTTTCCCTTTCCGTTTTCCTTTTCCCTTTCCCTTTCCCTTTTCCTTTTCCTTTTCCTTTTCCCTTTCATGTGAAGCCATAGTCAGATAAATTTAGTTGAACCGCACACATATCTCCACCATTGGTCAATCAAATCCTCGGCCGTGGGTTAGGGTGCGGTCCATTACCTGTTTTATTATAATATAAGATAGTAATGGTTGCCCGTTCTTTGGGCATATGTTAGGAGCACGTAAGTTTTGGTCATAAAAGAAAAACGCGGGGAATAATCCAACTATTTAATTTTTATTATACTTGAAACTTTTCAAGGTATAACAATGTCTATAAGACATCTAGCTCCTTCATGTTAGATAGTGTTGCGCCGGTATCTATCGAAACTTTGAAGTAGAACATGATGATGCTTGTTCATAGCAATTATTGAGTCTCCACATTGCCACATGCTAAAAAGTGGCACATATCATACTACAATGGCTCTGTGTCTCTTAGGGTAGTGGGATTGAGAGATGCTTCAATCTGGACCCATGAGGAACCTAAAAGCACTACAATACAAATTGTTAATAAATCATCTTAAAATATCAACCTCATCGTTGTACTTGGTTTTCTTACTATTTTCGATGAAGGCCATTTGATAGCAAATTTGAAGGGCAATTCTACCTATGTCTTCTTTTCAAGAAATTGGTTATAATATTTGGGTGAGGGGCATTGGATGCCAAATGCTAGATTTCACCCATGTCTGCAAACATTAACCAAAAGTAATGGTGACCTTCTTTGGCATAAGTCGGAACCTTTAATTTCTTTTTCTTTTTTTTATTCTTTTTTTTTTTTTCTAACCCCCTTCTCCCTCCCTTTGCCTTCCCCTTTCCCTTCCCTTTTTTTCTTTCTCTTTTCTTATCAGCTTTTCCCTTTTTTTTTATCTTTCCCGGCTCTTCCCATTTTTCCACTCTCTTTCCCTTTCCTTTTCCCCTTCCTCTTCCTTTTCCTTTTCCTTTTCTCTTTCCGTTTTTCTCATGCATGTTTTTCGTTCTCTTTTGCTTACCTTTTCATGTGCTCTTTTCTTCCTTTCCCCACCGTCTTCCTCTTGATCACGTGCCCTTTTCCCCATCTCTTTTCCCATTTCTCTCTCCTCTTTTCCTCATGCTCTTTTTGTTTTCCCTTCTCCTTTTCAAACTTCTCTTTTCCTTTCAACTTTCCATTCCCTTTTCATACATTTCCCCCCACCCTTTTGCTTTTCTGATGTTTCTTTTTCCCTTTCCTTTCTCTTTCCCCTACCTTTACATTTTCCTTTCCGTTCCTTTAAAGCTTTTCATATGCCTCTTTCCATTCCCTTTTCTCAATCTTTTTTATGTGCCCTTTTCCTTCTTTTCCCCATCCTCTTCCCCTTTTTCCCCCTTTCCACTTTCTCCTTTCTTGTTTCTTTTTCTTTTCCCTTTCCCATACTCTTTTCCCTTTCTTTTTTCTATTTTCTCACCCTTTCCCTCTTCCCTTTTTTTTTCGTGCCCTTTTCTCCTTCCTCTTTTCCTATTCCTTGCTTGCTCCCTATGTTTTTGTCTATTCTACTTTTCCCCCCACCTTTTCCTCATTTTTCCATTTTTTCCCTCTTCCTTTTTCGATACTCTTTTTGCTTTCCTTTTCTCTTTCTTCACCTTTCTCTTTTCCTTTTTTTCCGCCCTTTTCCTTTTTCTCTTTTCTCGTTCCTTTTCCCAAGTTCTCTTTTCCTTTTCCCCTCTCTTTTTCCTTTTTACTTTTCTTTTCCCATAGACTTTTGCAACCTTTTCTTATTTTCCCTTATACCTTTTCTCCTTTTCTCACCTTTACTTCTTACCCTTCTCATGGTTTGCTCTTTTTCGTTCCCTTTTCCCCTCGCCTATTCTATTCCTTTTTCTATTTTCTTTTATCTTTCCATTTTCCTTTTCTCCTTCTCTTTCCTTTTTCCTCTTACCTTTCTTTTATTCCTTTTCCTTTTCCCTTTTCCTTTCCTTTTCCTTTTCCCTTTCCCCTTTCATCGTTGTTCCTTTTCCCTTCCCTCTTCCTTTTCCCTTTTTTCTTTCATCGTTTTTCCTTTTCCCTTCCCCTTTCCCTTTTCCTTTTTTCCCTTTTCCCTTTTCCCTTTTCCTTTTCCCTTTCATCGTTTTCCTTTTCCCTTCCCTTTTCCTTTTCCTTTTCCTTTTCCCTTTCATCATTTTCCTTTTCCTTCCCTTTTCCGTTTCCCTTTTCATCGTTTTTCCCTTTCCCGTTTTCCCTTTTCCTTTTCCCCTTTTCCTTTTCCCTTTTCCCTTTTCCGTTTTCCCTTTTCCGTTTTCCCTTTTCCTTTCATCTTTTTTCCTTTTCCCTTCCCCTTTTCCTTTTACCTTTTCCCTTTCATCGTTTTCCCTTTTCCCTTTTTTCTTTCATCTTTTTTCCTTTTCCCTTCCCCTTTTCCGTTTCCCTTTTCTCTTTTCCCTTTTGTTTTTCCTTTTCCTTTCCCCCTTTTCCTTTCCCTTTCCTTTCCCTTTCCCTTTCCCTTTCCCTTTCCCTTTTCCTTTTTCCTTTTCCCTTTCATATTGAAGCCATAGTCAAGATGAAATTTTAGTTGAAGACACGCACACATCATCTCCACCATTGGTCAATCAAATCCTCGACCGTCCGATTTAGGGTGCGGTCCATTACACAACATTTTTCTCTTTCCCCTACCTTTACATTTTCCCTTTCCCGTTCCCTTTCGCTTTTCATATGCCTCTTTCCATTCCCTTTTCTCAATCTTTTTTATGTACCCTTTTTCCTTCTTTCCCCATCCTCTTCCCCTTTTTCCCCTTTCCACTTTCTCCTTTCTTGTTTCTTTTTTCTTTTCCCTTTCCCATACTCTTTTTCCCTTTCTTTTTTCTATTTCCTCACCCTTTCCCTCTTCCCTTTTTTTCTCGTGCCCTTTTCTCCTTCCCTCTTTTCCTATTCCTTGCTCCTACCCTTTGTCTATTCTACTTTTCCCCACCTTTTTCCTCATTTTCCATTCTTTCCCTCTTCCTTTTTCTCGGTGCTCTTTTTGCTTTCCTTTTCTCTTTCTTCACCCTTTCTCTTTTCCCTTTTTCCACGCCCTTTCCTTTTTTCTCTTTTCTCGTTCCCTTTTCCCAAGTTCTCTTTTCCCTTTTCCCCTCTCTTTTCCTTTTTACTTTTCTTTTCCCATAGACTTTGCAACCTTTTCTTATTTTCCCTTACCTTTTCTCCTTTTCTCACCTTTACTTCTTACCCTTCTCGCGGTGCTCTTTTCGTTCCCTTTCCCCTCGCCCTATTCTATTCCTTTTCTATTTTCTTTTTATCTTTCCATTTTCCTTTTCTCCTTCTCTTTTCCTTTTTTCCTCTTACCTTTTTTTTTATTCCTTTTCCCCTTTTCCTTTTCCTTTTTCCTTTTCCCTTTTCCCTTTTCCCTTTTCCTTTTTCCCTTTTCCTTTTCCCTTTCATCGTTTTTCCTTTTCCCTTCTCCTCTTCCTTTTCCCTTTTCCTTTTTCCCTTTTTCCTTTTCCTTCTTCTTCCTTTTCCTTTTTCCTTTTCCTTTTTCCTTTTCCTTTTCTTTCGTTTTCCTTTTCCCTTCCTTTTCCTTTTCCTTTTCCCTTTTCCCTTTCATCATTTTTCCTTTTCCTTCCCTTTTCCTTTTCCTTTTCCCTTTTCCCTTTCATCATTTCCCTTTTTTCCCTTTTCCTTTTCCCCTTTCCCTTTTCCTTTTTTCCTTTTCGGTTTTCCCCCTTTTTCCTTTCATCTTTTTCCTTTTCCTTTTCCCTTTTCCTTTTTTTACCCTTTTCCCTTTCATCGTTTTCCTTTTCCCTTTTCCCTTTTTCATTTTTCCTTTTCCTTTTTTCCTTTTTTCCCTTTTCTTTTTCCCTTTCATCGTTTTTCCTTTTCCCTTCCTTCCTTTTCCTTTTTCCTTTTCGTTTTCCTTTCCCTTTTCCTTTCCCTTTTCCTTTCCCTTTCCCTTTTCCTTTTCCTTTTTCCTTTTCGTGGAAGCCATAGTCAAGATGAAATTTTAGTTGAAGACACGTGCACATATCTCCACCATTGGTCAATCAAATCCTCGTGAGTCCGGGTTTTAGGGTCGGTCCATTACCTAACATTATAATATAAGACTAGTAATGGTGCTTGGCGTTCTTTGGGCATATGTTAAGGAGCTTTGTAAGATTTTTTGGTCATAAAAGAAACTGCGGGAATAATCCAACTATTTAATTTTTATTATAGCGGAAACTTTTCAAGGTATAACAATGTCTATAAGACATGTAGCTCCTTCATGTTAGATAGTGTTGCATCGGTATCTATCTGAGAGCTTTGAGTAGAACATGATGATGCTTGTTCATAGCAATTGTTAGGTCTCCACATTGCCACATGCTAAAAGTGGCACATATCATACCACAATGGCTCTGTGTCTCACCGGGTAGTGGGATTGAGAGATGCTTCAAATCTTGGACCATGAACCTAAAAGCACTACAATACAAATTGTTAATAAATCATCTTAAAATATCAACCTCATCGTTGTACTTGGTTTTCTTACTATTTTTCGATGAAGGCCATTTGATAGCAAATTTGAAGGAGCAGATTCTACCTATGTCTTCTTTTCAAAGGAATTCGTTATAATATTTGGGTGAGGGGCATTGGATGGCAAATACCAGATTTCACCCATGTCTACAAACATTAATAACCAAAAAGTAATGGTTTTTGACCTTTCTTTGGTATAAATTAGGAACCTTTAATTTCTTTCTTTTTTTATTCTCCTTTTTTTTTTCTAACCCCCTTCTCCCTCCCTTTGCCTTCCCTTTCCCCTTCCCCTTTTTTTCTTTCTCTTTTTCTTATCAGCTTTTTCCCTTTCTTTTTATCTTTCCCCGCTCTTCCCATTTTTCCACTACTCTCTTTCCCTTTCCTTTTCCCCTTCCTCTTCCTTTTCCTTTTCCTTTTCTCTTTCCCGTTTCTCATGCATGTTTTTCGTTCTCTTTTGCTTACCTTTTCATGTGCTCTTTTCTTCCTTTCCCCACCGTCTTCCTCTTGATCACGTGCCCTTTTCCCCATCTCTTTTCCCATTTCTCTCTCCTCTTTTCCTCATGCTCTTTTTGTTTTCCCTTCTCCTTTTTCCGCTTCTCTTTTCCTTTCAACTTTCCATTCCTTTTCATACATTCCCCACCCTTTTTGCTGCGATGTTTCCCTTTTCCCTTTCCTTTCTCTTTCCCCTACCTTTACATTTCCCTTTCCGTTCCCTTCGCTTTTCATATGCCTCTTTCCATTCCTTTTTTCTCAATCTTTTTATGTACCCTTTTTCCTTCTTTCCCCATCCTCTTCCCCTTTTTCCCCTTTCCACTTTCTCCTTTCTTGTTTCTTTTTTCTTTTCCCTTTCCCATACTCTTTTTCCCTTTCTTTTTTCTATTTCCTCACCCTTTCCCTCTTCCTTTTTTTCTCGTGCCCTTTTCTCCTTCCTCTTTTCCTATTCCTTGCTCCCTATCCTTTGTCTATTCTACTTTCCCCCCACCTTTTTCCTCATTTTTCCATTCTTTCCCTCTTCCTTTTTCTCGATGCTCTTTTTGCTTTCCTTTTTCTCTTTCTTCACCCTTTCTCTTTTCCCTTTTTTTTCACGCCCTTTCCTTTTCTCTTTCTCTCGTTCCTTTTCCCAAGTTCTCTTTTTCCTTTTTCCCCTCTCTTTTCCTTTTTACTTTTCTTTTCCCATAGACTTTGCAACCTTTTCTTATTTTTCCCTTACCTTTTTCTCCTTTTCTCACCTTTACTTCTTACCCTTCTCCGATTGCTCTTTTCCGTTCCTTTTCCCCTCGCCTATTCTATTCCTTTTTCTATTTTCTTTTTATCTTTCCATTTTTCCTTTTCTCCTTCTCTTTCCTTTTCCTCTTACCTTTCTTTTATTCCTTTTCCCTTTTCCCTTTTCCCTTTCCCTTTTTCCTTTTCCTTTTTCCCTTTCATCGTTGTTCCTTTTCCTTCCCCTCTTCCTTTTCCCTTTTTCTTTCATCGTTTTTCCTTTTCCTTCCTTTTTCTTTTTTTCCCTTTTCCTTTTCCCTTTTTCCCCTTTTCCTTTCTTCGTTTTTCCTTTTCCTTCCCCTTTTCCTTTTCCCTTTTCCTTTTCCCTTTCATCATTTTTTCCTTTTCCTTCCCTTTTCCGTTTCCTTTTCGTTTTTCCCTTTCATCGTTTTCCCTTTTCCGTCCTTTTTTCCTTTTCCCTTTTCCTTTTTCGTTTTCCTTTTCCTTTTTTTCCTTTTCCCTTTCATCTTTTTCCTTTTTCCTTTTCCCTTTCCTTTTACCTTTTCCCTTTCATCGTTTTCCCTTTTCCTTTTCCCTTTCATCGTTTTCCTTTTCCCTTCCCCTTTTCCGTTTCCCTTTTCTCTTTTCCCTTTCATCGTTTTCCTTTTTCCTTCCCTTCCCTTCCCCTTTTCCCCTTTCCCTTTCCCCCTTTCCCTTTCCTTTTCCTTTTCCTTTTTCCTTTTCCCTTTTCTTTACCTTTTCTTTTCAGTCCATTTAGTCAAGATGAAATTTTAGTTGAACTTGCGCACATCATCTCCACCATTGGTCAATCAAATCCTCAACGTCCGATTTAATATTTGGGTCCATTACCTAACATTTTCTCTTTCCCCTACCTTTACCTTTTTCCTTTCCCGTTCCTTTCCCTTTTCATATGCCTCTTTCCATTCCTTTTCTCAATCTTTTTTATGTACCCTTTTTCCTTCTTTTCCCCATCCTCTTCCCCTTTTTTCCCCTTTCCACTTTCTCCTTTCTTGTTTCTTTTTTTCTTTTCCCTTTCCCATACTCTTTTTCCCTTTTTTTTTTTCTATTTCCTCACCCTTTCCCTCTTCCCTTTTTTTTCTAGGTGCCCTTTTCTCCTTCCTCTTTTCCTATTCCTTGCTCCCTACCCTTTGTCTATTCTACTTTCCCCCACCTTTTTCCTCATTTTTCCATTCTTTTTCCCTCTTCCTTTTCTCGATGCTCTTTTGCTTTCCTTTTCTCTTTCTTCACCCTTTCTCTTTTCCTTTTTTTTCCTTTCCCTTTCCTTTTTTTCTCTTTTCTCGTTCCCTTTTCCCAAGTTCTCTTTTTCCTTTTCCCCTCTCTTTTCCTTTTTACTTTTCTTTTCCCATAGACTTTGCAACCTTTTCTTATTTTCCCTTACCTTTTTCTCCTTTTCTCACCTTTACTTCTTACCCTTCTCGCATGATTGCTCTTTTTTCCGTTCCTTTCCCCTCGCCTATTCTATTCCTTTTTTCTATTTTCTTTTATCTTTCCATTTTCCTTTTCTCCTTCTCTTTCCTTTTAAGTCTTACCTTTCTTTTATTCCTTTTCCCTTTTCCTTTTCCTTTTCCTTTTCCTTTTTCCTTTTCCCTTTCATCGTTGTTCCTTTTCCTTCTCCTCTTCCTTTTCCCTTTTCCCTTTCATCGTTTTTCCTTTTCCCTTCCCCTTTTCCCCTTTTCCCTTTTTCCTTTTCCTTTTCCTTTTCCCTTTCATCGTTTTTCCTTTTCCCTTCCCTTTTCCTTTTCCCTTTTCCTTTTCCCTTTCATCATTTTTCCTTTTCCTTCCCTTTTCCGTTTCCCTTTTCGGTTTTCCCTTTCATCATTTTCCCTTTTCCCGTCCCCTTTTCCTTTTCCCTTTTCCTTTTCCGTTTCCTTTTCCGTTTTCCCTTTTCCCTTTCATCTTTTCTCCTTTTCCCTTCCCCTTTTCCTTTTACCTTTTCCCTTTCATCGTTTTCCCTTTTCCCTTTTCCCTTTCATCATTTTTCCTTTTCCTTCATTTTTTTTTCGGGTTTCCCTTTTCTCTTTTCCCTTTCATCGTTTTTCCTTTTCCCTTCCCCTTCCCCTTTCCCCTTTCCCCTTTCCCCTTTCCCTTTCCTTTTCATTGTTTTCCCTTTCCCTTTCCCTTTTCCTTTTTCCTTTTCCCTTTCATATTGAAGCCATAGTCAAGATGAAATTTTAGTTGAAGACACGCACACATATCTCCACCATTGGTCAATCAAATCCTCGACCGTCCGATTTAGGGTGCGGTCCATTACACAACATTATAATATAAGATATAATTTAGCATACCAGTGTAGAGACCTAAGTTCTTTATGCAGATTAGCTGCTACAACATAACTTCAATAAATCTTCCAGCTCTTTATGAAATAAGAGGTTAATTCAATGATATATCCAAAGCATTTCCACTGCTCGTCTAGCTCATAAGGATGTATAACAATCTAGAGATGTAGAGACAACATTTGCTTTGTATACAATATTATTTTTACATATAAGTGACCACTCATATTCTTAATGCATCTTGCCGAAGGAAATATTGGCACCATATTTCGGCCTCGATTCCAGTAAACTTTGAGCCAAATACCCTAGCCTGGTATTCGGCCCTTTCAGTTCAAGGCAAACACAACATGGTTTCAGGCGCTTTCGATGCCTGCCCTACCTCTGCATATGTTCATATTCCCTTTTGCCGCCACCGCTGCTTCTACTGCGACTTCACCATTGTGGTGCTTGGCAAACAGGCAAGCAACCAGAATGATTTAATGCTGGATTATGTGGATTTAGTCTGTAGAGAAATTATTGCAACTTCTAAATGCCATTTAGGGCGCCCTTTAGAAACCCTATTCTTTGGTGGAGGAACTCCTTCCTTGCTTCCTCCATATCTACTCCATCGTATTATAGATTGTGTTAGATTGAATTATGGTTTATCTTCTGCATCTGAAATTTCATCCTGGAACATATGGTCCTTTTGAACTTAGAGAAATAGAGGAATATGGTATTAATAGGATTTCATTAGGTGTTCAATCATTTAGTGAAGAGTTGTTTAAAGCTTGTGGAAGATCTCATGACGTGAAAGACATTTATAATGCTATTGAGGGAATTGCTGGGATTGGGATTCAGAATTGGAGTGTTGATCTGATTTCATCACTTCCTCATCAGACTATTGAACTGTGGCAGGACAATCCAGCACATGTCTCTGTCTACGATTTGCAAATTGAGAAAGGCACAAAATTTGATAGTTGGTTCAAAGCAGGGTAGTGCTAGAACCAAGTCATTGTTCACACTCGACAATATCATGCATTCGAACTGAATAGTACATTGTACGCAGTTTGTTGTCTATATAAGTAGGTCTATAAATTAAACACTATTCTAAGTTCCCCAAACCATTGGGTGAAGCAGACCACTTTGTTTGATGTGGCAATGCCATTATTTACTATGTGAACATGATAGAGTGGCAGAACAGGCAATCAAGAACCCAGATAATACAAAGTTGTTCATTTTGATGTTCTCGTGTACATTGTGCAAGTATGTTGTATGCACTCTGGTGAATTGGAGCTCATTCTTCTTCATTTCAATTAAGGATCAATCTTTGCTATACATAGTTAAGAACATGTCAACGTAGTTAGGAACGTGTTGATTGGGCATAAGTCAAGAGCGTGTACATTCAACAATTACTCAACTAAGGTGGAGTTACAAAAAAAGGACATTGGTGCGGGTAAATGCCCTTAATAAGGTATGTAAGATGAGCTTGTATAGGATAGCACATCAATCAAAGCACACAATCTTCCTGTAGCTTGTCAAACGATTTGCTTATCCAATTTTCAAAAGTACATATTGAGGAGGACCATTTCAATAATTAAACGGCACACTACAACAACGCAAGCAAATTGTGGCATTAATACCTAGGAATACCATGGAATGAATATCCATGAGAAATATCTGCATCTTGAATATTGCAGTTGCCAAAGTAAAGACCTTAAAAATGCCGTAAATCTCCTAGCTGAAGAAGACAGACTTAAACTATGTTTCCATGATCATGAATAACATAAGGTGATTTTATATTTGATAAGCACTACATGGCCATTGATAGCATGTGACTTAACTGGTTCACACGCTGAATAAAAAAGCAACATAACAAATATACCTTGGATGGTTGGGGAGAAGAGCATAGCCATTAAAAATGCCCTAAATCTCCTGGTTGAAGCACTATGTTCCCCGCCATGGCAGAATTGGGTATGCAAAAACAAACTTCAGCTCTTCTATTTCTTTCCCAAGCATTTTCCTAGCAATTTAGGCTTCAACAACTTTTTCTTGTCGCATGGTAATGACTAGCATTAGGTGCTTTGTATTTGATAAGCACTGCTTGGCCATTTACACCACGTGACTAATCTGGTTCCCATGGTCATGAATAACATCAGGTAATTTTGTATTTGATAAGCACTGCCAAGATTGACAAAGATGTGACTAAACTAGTTCACATCTTTGAATCAAAAGCGTAAATAAGAAGCAACATAACAAATATGCCTTGGATGCCTTGGTTGGGGAGAAGAGCATAGCCATTAAACAGAAAAGAAAAACTTCAACCGCAAAATGTAGAAATATGAATGAGAGAATGGTAGGAAAGGAGACGAAAAATGCATCGTAAAACCTCATTGGAAATGGGATGCATTTTAGGCATCGGCTCATCTTTTTCGTAGTTTGTGGGTGAGTCATGCAACATGGAGCAACCTCAATACCGCAGGACTCTATAGACGTAGATGGTTAAGGCAAAGAAAGGTTCATGAAATGCAGTTTGTAAATGTAGAAAAAACTTACCTCTCTGAAGGCAAGAAATCCAAGAATATAGGAATATATGATATGATCTTCAGCTATGGTGGCCTGTTCTCTGCCTTTTTCGTCTGTTACCTCTAATTAGGGCATTCGCTTCAAATCCGACCATACCTCAACCATATCTTTTTGTTTCTCCAAAATCCGCCGCCCATGCAAATGCGGGTGCCCATGCTCCAAATCCGGCTGCCTCTGCTCAAAATCTAGCCGCCTTTGCTCATGCCATCGCTTCTTCGCCGGGAAATCTTGGGTTTCCTCCGATTTCATGGCCCAAAGAGTAGCCGCCCACATCAAAATCTGGTTGCCTTGGCTCAGAATCCGATCGCTTTGGCTTAGAATCCGGCTGCCTCGCCAATACAAGTGCTTACGTACAAAATCCGGCTACCCGGGTTGCCCCTTTGCAAATTTCGGCAGCCCTTTGGCTCAATCCGCTGCCCCTGTTTTGCTGCTCGCGCTCTATGGCTTTTCGCCTGGGCGCCAAATCTCATAGCCATGCATACTCGCCAAACCCAAGACTTTAAAACTAAAACGAGATGAAAATCAAGCCTGTAAATGTCGGATTCTGCAGCCGGAATCTTCTTCTATTTTTCCTTACTTGTGTGGTCCTGGCCCTGCTGATCCGGCATTGGGTGGTTTAGCCTTGCATATCCGACTGCAAGCTTGGATTCGCCCTTTTCTTCTTGCATATCCGACTGCAAGCTTGGATTCACCCTTTTCTTTAGGGCTACCTTTGTCTCCTTAGACCTCTTTAGGGTTAAATGAGGGTTTTTTAGGGTTTTTTATAGAACGGGAGTCTGTCTGGGCCGTCCAACTTCTAGACCAAATCTGGACACCAAAACATTATAATATAAGATTATAAATACATTCCAACAGATTTTGCTGGCAGAAGATGAAGTGTAGATGTCCTGAGCAGCATGCCTCTAAAGCGAACGAGATGGGAACAAACAGTCTGGGTTCTTCCTCCACTTATGGCAATCGATCTGCACCAGGACCAACTGAAGTTACTTCCGACTTTGAATCATCAAATATGCAGATAGAAGTAGTCTTACCAGTATTCAGAGAGATGGTAAGGTTTGAAGAGACATCTAAGGTGGATGAAACTCGTGGACTTCCTTGGAGGGACCGTATAGGCTTGATAGAGCCACCAATTTCAGCAGACCTGGAACATAGACAGGCTGCAAGGGAGAAAGACTCTTGTTTTGCGAAGGACACAGATGCTAAAACTTTGGAGCCGGACAGAAGAGCCCAGCGGGAGCTCTTTCGCAACCGGGGATCAGTGTCCCTACATAAGAAACCTGCATCCAAGGCAGAAAGCCTGGTGCAACAACAGTCTGCAGCATGGATAGAAGATAACGCATTATCAAATTGGGGATAACGCGTTATGCGTTATAAAAAAAAATAACGTAAAATAACGTATTATTTTGGGACCACTTTTTTTCGACCCATTTTTTCCCTCTGTTTTTTTTTTCCCTATGCTTCTCCTCCGTGTCTCCTTGGCGCCTCTGGTGCTAACGGCCGCCTGATTGCATCGAATCGAAGACGCGCGAAGAAGAAGCCCGAAACAGAATCTGGAGGAGGAAAGAAGGTTCACCGGGTCGCAAAGAAGCCGATCTTCTCTTCTTTGCTACAAGAATCTAAAACAGAGCCAGGTATGTTTCTTTCCATGTTTCTTTTGCTTGAGCTGCCCAAGTTGTTGGTGAAGGAGAACCCATCGTAAGGAAATAAGAGATGGATGGGCTTTTAGGACGTTCTCTGTTGATTCCAGAGTTTGGGGTTGTTCCTCAGTTACAAATTCTCAGTTTGCTTCTACCAAAGTTAAAGATGTTGTTTATGATAGTATCAGAGACTCCTGCAACGGTTTAAGGCCTGATGCGCCTTGGGATGTGGGAGGACCACCCAATGTGCCATTGTTTTTATCCATGTATAAAGATAAGGCAGTCATTTACAGGGATTTTTGTGGCACCACCATTCACAAATGCATCGTGCAGGATTGAATGAAGAAAATGCAGCTGCAATCTTAAATATATCAGGATGGAATAAGCAGGTTCCAGGCTTTGGAGTTTCCAAATAAGAATAATGTTTTGGGGATGCAGGATAGGGGCCCCCGTTTCTTTTGGATCCAATGTGTGGGTCTGTCACCATACTGATTGAAGCCCTCATGGTGCGCTTGATCTAGTTCCATAACTAGTTTAATAGCATTACTTGTAATGGGTTTAACTGGTTACCCAGAGGATCCGGGGGCTGCCAACTTTCCTTAGTTATAAATTACATTTCCTTGAATACTAATATTGAGTAGGAATCTCAATGATCCAAACTTGTAAATTTGCAGCCAGCTTACTGTTCTTGCACAGACAAATATATGTTTTTGGGTTAATAGTAATAACAATTAAATTTATGTGCTACATTTTTATGGTGCTTATTTTGTTGCTACTTGAAGTAAAAATATTGGTAGATGTGGACTTTAATTGCAGGATAAGCTATGGACATGCAGATGCATGAAGGGATTTCTGTAAGACTGAGCGCAACACAGGTTTGGGTACTAAGATGAAGTTTCAGCAGGTTAGAGTAGTCTGTTCAAAATTCTGATTCCATATTTGAATTCAGCATGCTCGAATTAGTCAATAACAAGTTTCAATTTGTTAAAATTCGATTTTTTTTTTTGGCCCCAAAATAACGCGTTATCACCTTGGCTGATAACTCGTTAGCCGTTATTTTCACGTTAGTCGTTAGCTAACGAATAACTGCTAACTTCTAACTATGGTCTGCAGTAATTCAGAATAACCCGTCTGACCGAGAGTCTTCCATGAAACTGCAGCCTCTAAAGATGTTGGGCTGGGGATAAAGAATCATGAAATTGGTGCATCCATTGCCTCTGCTCGACAAGTGGATGCAGATATACGAGAGGTTACTTCATGCCATATGCTATGAGGTGCATGCTCATTTGCTCTCTTCTCAGACAGAAGCCATTGCGGAGGGAGTTCTCGGCAAATCAACACAGGAGACCAGAGGTTCTTCTACCTTCAGCAAAGAATCCAAACGTGAGAGGCGATAAACTCGTCATCCTGACTCTAGAGTCCATGATCTACAATATCAAAATGCGTGAAGGACGAATGACTTTGTCCAGCTGTATCACAATCGAACTCCAGTGACTGGCTAAAGAATAACCTGCCTCCTCATCACAGCGAGCGAGTCTCAGAAGCCATATCCTTTGTTCGCAATGGCAATAAAGAAGACGTGATGAAATCTATAAAGAATGATGCTGTTAAGTCCTCCTGATCACTTGTTATTGGAGACATTGCAGAAGTTCCATCTGACGGGTGATATGGCGGGGATATAATTAGTCATTCAGATTGATCAGAGTGAGCACTTGCGATACATAGAACATTTGGTGGTTTAGTCTGTGGTCGACTACTGCACATGTGGATATTTCAATTTGAAGAGAATATCCGGTTGGATGAGTGCACTTTTGCATAAGAATCACATCAGTCCTTTCGAATCCATTAAGTCTTTGAGTAAAGGCTTCTTTCTCATTATGTTCTTAAACTGGCGAAGGCTGTGGATTCCATGGGTGGTACTGTTCTCTTTCAAAACTAAGTTATTTTCCTGGATTTTCAATTGACATGCCTCTCAAAGCAAAGGATCCGTGCTAGTTTCAAATACTTGATCTGCCTCTTGACCTTCTGGTCCCCTCTTTCCTTAAGTCTATTGCAAATGCCCTGGGTGTCCATATTGCACACTCCAGCATTGGAGGCGCGAAGTTTTGTGTGGCTCTTCCAATGGACAAAGGCCTTCCTAACCACGTGGTTATCCAAAGTGGTCAATTTTATTCTCGCTTTAAGCTCCATTTGTTAAATGCTGCAGGTTTGTCTTGTTGGTTAGCATGTTTTGGAAAATACTCCACCTTTGACGAGCCCTACTAGTTTTTGATCTTGCTAACATTAAATTCTTTGCAAAGCAGTGGGGCCAAGAACAGGTCCAACATGAAAGAGCTGCGATAAGGGAGAAATACGACGAGTTGGAGCAGTTCAGGACTCAGAATGTCAACCATGCTTGAGAAGCAGAATTAGTGAGACAAATTCAGGAGCTGGAAGAGGCAGAGGTAAGAGTTGATAAGTTAAAAGCAGGTCTTTCTTGGCTCAAAGATGGTGATAAGTGCTCAAAATCTTTTTTCATGTCGGCTCGAATAAAGTGGCGGAGCTCTGCTTTATCCTCCCTTCAATGTGGCAACGGTGATGTCATCTCCTCTTTGGAGCAGTTGAAACAGTTCCTCTCGGCACATTTTAGTTCCTTCTTTGAGAAATCTCTCCCTTTCGAGGATGGGGCGGGGGATATTGTGTTGTCTAAAATTTCTTCTATCATTTCTCCCGCTCAGCAGCAGCACATGGAAGCTCCATTCACTATGCAGAACCCTCAGGAAGTTGTCCACCTCATGGCCAATGATAAGTGTCCATCCAGGTAGGGATGGCATTCCTCTGGTGTTTTTTAGGATCCCTTGGGAATGGGCGTTGGGGCGTTGTGAGAACATTAAACATTGTGGAGAATGGTCTCTAAAAAGTTTGGAGCCCACAGATCATATTGCCTCTCGTGGTGAAGCTGAAAATGATGTGGAAGTTTTGTATGCAGAAGACGAGGCTGGTTTAGATGACACTGTAGCTGTTTCAAATGTATTTGTGTCTTTTGCAGCACCAGACAATGTGGAAGGTGTTTCATACTATGTTCTCATGTGCACCAGGGAAAAGCATGCATTGGAAGAAGATTCAATTGATGACTATGGAAATGAATACTCTGCTGGCACTAGTGTCATTGAAGGACAATATTATGAACTAATCCCAGGCTGCCACAATAAGTATAAACTGCTTCCCACTAAGAATGTTTTGGTACCTCAGGATTCTGTGATTGGGGTTCGAATCCCATTCAAGAAAGTAAAACACAAGCTGAAAGGGGCAAGCACAAAGATTTCACTTGCCGGATGAAGTCCATGAGACATTGTTATCACAACTTCCAAAGAATTGTAGATGACATGGACTAAGTCGACTGTGGTACTTTCTTTAAATATTGTAATACTTTGTTCATATAAAAGATAAGAAATCAAGAACTGGACTACTTGGGAAGTGCATTATGTACATCAATGTACATAAGATGTACAACAAATGTACATCTTACGTACATCCGTTGTACATTCCGAAATATTATAAAAATTTGTTAAGTGTAAGTTGATTAGAATTGAACATAAGAAAGTTGAATTGCATAAACATTAAAAATAGTTTTCACCATGGCAAAGATAAGAAATGGACAAGATAAGAAATGGACGTGTTTTCATGTACAAATGGTTGATATATTTATATTGTGGACATAAATACAACACAAAAAAATGAGCATGGCTCATAATTCATGATCAAGCTTCAAAATGTCGGTAGGAGCCTGATATCTTATGACTATTGCATCATGTCTTCCAGCCCCCGAGAGGTGAAGAGATATCCTCTAAAGCAAAGAGTCCATGCGGTTTCTATAGCACGCGTGCCACTAGCAAACCACTCCATCCTACATGGCCTGCATCTTCCAGAACACGTGCCTTCCCCCAAGGGTTGTGCAACAAGTGATTTGCTGCCAATACACATTTCATGGTTGCTCGTTCCTCATAATTTTCAATATGCTCAACCTTTTCCCAAAGTTTGAACAAAAAGATAGAGGCGATAATGGGTCCCCAACCCTATGTACTTGCGACTTGTGTTGGTTTGTATTACCTCCGGGTGCGCAGAACTCTATCTCTTAGTTTCTTAATAGTCTTTTTGTGTTTCAAGTCCATTCATCTACAAAGCAAATGAAGATCACTTAATTATGTATACACACTCATAATTGTACCAATAAGAAAGACAAGATAAAAACAGTACTCAAGTGCAATGAACAAAAACTTTGATACATATATTCATAACATTTGAATTTGTACATCGGTCAAAGTCTGTACCAACAATGGGCGGTCGAGAGGCCAATAACATGATGGCGTTTCTCCATTCCTTGCTCAGATATTGACTAAATTTAGGCAAAGAGAGCACCCAAGTCTTCGCAATAGTTTGCCAAAAAAACTGCTCAAACGGCCCGATATGCTATTTCTTTCGCATTGGTCATTGGATGCTCTTTCACATAAACTATACCATCTTCACCATTTTGAATCCATTAAGCCATGGAATGAGCTCCATGACAAGCAACTGTCGCCCGCCTAATATCGGTGTCCAAGAGAAAGGACATATGTAGCTTCCACAAGGATTCAAAGTGGATTTGTATCTTTTCGTCGTCGATCGAATCTGTATGTCCATAGTACCGGGTACTCTTTCCATACCACGTTTAATGGTTTCACAAACAACCCCTTTTGAGGTTGGAGGGTGTTTGTGTGGCGAGAGTCCAACACCGCCTCCCCGGGTCGTAAATAAACTTCGACTTTATGGAAAAGCATCACAAATATGTTCCACAATTGGGTAAAGATTTTTAGAAGTGAGTGAAGACCGGATGGCAACATCAAACCCTTCTCTTACAAATGCTAATGATGATGCTAACCCGGCCCTGCAAAAAAAACCTGTTTCCTATATTAAATTGAAGCTCATCTTTCTGGATCTGTTGGTATCTTGAGTTAATATTTTCATTCACAACAAGAGAATGGGCTTTTAGCGACGTGGGCCCGCTGACGCCGCGAATTGGCGTGACCAAAGTCACGCGTCTTTGCGACGTCGCGTCGCAGGGACGTCACATGCGACGTCCAACACGACGTCGGACGTGATACACGCGACGTCTACGACCACGTCGCATCGCGTGCATCACTTTTTTTGCGACGTGGCGCCGCGACGGATCGGCGTCGCGGCGTGACGCCCGCCGGACGCCTAGTGTACTTTGTTCTTTTGGAGAACAAGGGTGGTCTTCGCCACGCAAAGTTGGTCCCCGTGGTAATGTCGATATTCGAGTCCATTGGAAGAGCCAAATCATGGTTTGGAGAGGGAAATTGCTCGTCCATCGCTGTGGCCTTCGTGAAGAGAACTTTTGTGGCAAAGATGTGAGCTCTGGAAGACTCGGAGCTATTTCATCGTGCACCAACACCTTTGCATATCCTAGTGAAATGTTTTTCTCATGTCCGCGACCGCAAGACGTTGAATCGCTTGTCAAAATTCCACCTTTTTTCGATGCAGAATTTTTTAGTTATGCGTTCTTTTGCATTCATGCTTCATAAATTCGTAATTAATGCATGGTATGGAATTAAATTCTGATTTTTTGTCAGCTGGCTTCCTAGGTCATCCCCAGCATACAGGCAAATTTTTAGAATTTCCGGATAAAGTTCTGATCAAATAGGTAGCATTGGAACGGTCTAGGCAGCCTGTTGTTGGGTAGTAGCAAGAGATTCATAAATTCGTAATTAATGCATAGTAAGGAATTAAATTCTGATTTTTTGTCAGCAAGCTTCCTAAGTCATCGCCAACGTATAGGCCAGTTTTCAAAATTTCTGGACAAGGTTTAGATCAAAGTGTTTGCATTAGTACGGTCCGGGCAGCCTGTTGTTGGGCAGCCGAGCTGGCACACTTGCCCAAGTCAAACAAGGTCAGGACCTTCCAAGGCCGCCTCATTAGAGGGGAGAGTCCGAACCCCAAGAGGCGAGCCCCAAAAAGTTTCCCGAGGCGACCTTTCTGGCGGCTGCCAGGGGGCCCAGACGCTAAAGACCACACTCCGGGATCTCGGTTTCCCCTATCCGGACCGTTGAATCCTTCATTCAAGGGCCCTGGCTCGATAAGGTCCAAAAAATCCAACATCCGTCCGGAGAACTTATCAAACCGCTAAGCGCCCCATGGGTCCACCGTGTAGAAACCAAAGTGTTTTGTCGTCGGACATTGCGGAGGTCTCGAATGGCGATTCGACTTCGCCACATCGCCCGGGAGGCCGAAATTACCCTAGAGACCAAGTTGCACGGTCCAGTTTTGCAAAAGAAAGAAACACTTACGCCCCACGTTAAAAGATTCGGACGTACCACCTCCTAGGCCAATTGACTACGCAGTGTGTTGGACATGAGATAGTTTGACGCCTCGAGAAGGGTGGTCTTCGCCACCTAAACTTGGTCTCCGTGGCAATGTCGACGTTCCGAGTCCATTGGCGTAGCGAATCATGATTCCGAGAGGGAAGTTGCCCGTCCGCCGCGGGGCCTTAGGGAGAGGACTTTTGGGGCAAGCCGCTTCCGGGTGGTTTTAGGGTCCGTGCTCTGGCGTCAACACCCCCCTACGCCAAGATACGGTAGCAAGGTCCTAGTCGAATCGACAAGGATAGAGCCTCCAAACGTAAATCCTATGAGTTGCCGTGTTCTAGCGGTGGTTTGCGTTTTGGGTGCCGGGAGTTTTGGTCTTTTGCGGTTGGGACTTGGCCGATAAGATGCGATTGAGAACACGAAGCAAGGGGAACCGACGGAATGGAGTTTGGATACGTACTCCACTGTTGTGGCGCTTAGAAGTAAAGGGCGCTTTTGCAAGTAGCAAGACATTCATAAATTAAGTAATTAACACTAGAGTTGTTATGGAACTATTCTCGGTTCATCCACCGTAATTGGTCCAAAGATACCCTCGCCACTTAAACCCGTGTATCTAACAAGAGAAATTTCCATTTCACAAGATACCACCACTTTTGGAATCTTCACTCGATTCTTTATGGCCATGGAGAATTTCATGACCAATAGATTTATCGATATGTTGTGGTCATTGCCCAAACCTCATTGAGCAAAGAGTTTTATGCCGTGCCAGGCGCATTCTTCAAACTTTCTAGCATAAAAAGGGGTCCAAACGTTTCTAAAATTGAAAGTAATTGGCGTTTTTATGATAAAACATCTTTGATTTGCACGCGTTTTCATGTTTCGTTGCTATTAGATGGCATTATATGAAGTCGTCAAACCATTTTAGCTCAAAAAGCCGCTTTTGAGGTTGTGAATTGTTTCTCCTTTACTATAACAAGTTTTGACGTAAGACTTGCGGCCATAAGTTGTCAACTCTAAGAGCTATAGTCCAATAATTTTTTGAAATGTCTATAAGTCATGTTGATCTCAATTTTCACTAAAGAAAATTCGATACAGAATCCAGGACAAAAATAGAACTAACGTGGTTTAACTAAACTCATATATAAGCAATCTAAGGGCAACAAATGATGCACTCCATTCATTCCACTTGTACATTCATAATAAAGAATTTTATGAACTTAAATATGGTGAATAACCATGTATTCTTTATATTTAGAAGTGGTTGCCACTACACAAAATTAGAGTTTAGCTAAGGTAATAATACAAAAAACTCATCTTTTATGGTAGGCAATATTTTTTATGAATGTCACCCTTCCTTGGCAACATAGATCTTGAATTTCATGTTAAAGTAACATATTATGTACAAGATTTGATTTAAAATAGACATGGAGGTTTGTACTTAGGCTTGCCATATTTTAAAGCAAGATAGCATTCTTTTTCAACTCATGATTGACGAAACATGTGATAGAAGTTTAAAATATAGTTTGTATCATCTTAGTGCAAAACACACGATGAAATCTTCTTATTTTTTACTATCATAAACTTAGTACACATGTTTGCTGCTTAAGAGTTCCTACTTTATGTATAATAATAGTAATAGACTATAATTTTTATGGGTTCAAGCTTCATTGGCAACATAGATCTCCAATTTGATGTTAAAAATAACATACTACTATATGTAAGATTTGAATATAAATGGGCATGGACCATTATGGTCCACAATTAACGAATTGGGTATAGAATTAAATCTCTCTAATTATGATTACCAATTTTATTTATTGTTCATTTGTCAC